>CAWUFW010020036.1:0-164558 GCA_963921515.1 Calotriton arnoldi
GCAGCCAGGCCATGGGGGCACCAAGAGCAGAATGGTCGGCAGCATGCGGACTCAGACAATAATCCACTAAACAAAACTCAAGACATCGCGTTGGATAATGGGACATCCTCCGTTGGGCGCTCTCCTGGTACACACTCAAACGACCAATAAGAAGTGTAAATGGGGGGGCGGACCGAGAACCCAGACCCGAAGACACAGGCGTAACTGAAAGGAAAGAATACTGGTGAACAATCGACTATGATCAGGCCACTGGCCAATCATACCTATGCAGGATGCGTAAGTTACGACGACTCTAGAGGGACATGAACTGGGGCACATGCTAATGATACATTGAGATGCAGGAGGGCTGCCACGTAAACAAAGGAGGCAGAGCCAACCTACCCCATTAAGTAGGGGTGGGCGTAATTTGCGGAGTACTACTCGTTTTGTTGGACTCCCAATTAATAAAACAGAAACCTCATATACTTTTGGCAAAATAACAAGTATCTCTGTCTTTACATGCTAAAATGCATATAGTCATTACACAAAAGTGAAAATAAAAATTTAGCAAGCAGTGAGAGAGGTGATGATTTTGGGATCCTCCCTAACCTAGGGAGAGAACAAAGCAGATGCCTTGAAAACAAAGAGCACATCTTGCTGAACGATTCAGTGGTGGTCCCATCCTCTTAGGACCACCCCAAGCACAGTTATGGGCAAAAATACAATCCCAACCAAAGGCCCTGCAAAGCATTATGGGATTAGCAGTGGGCAGTGAATATTATAGTATCCAATATCAAAATAATTCTACAAAGAGCTGCAGTTCAACTAGTCGTACTAGGTGTCCCTCACGGGTCAAATGCAAAAGCATTGAAACCCTTTCATGAAGCTGCAGTTCCACTAGTCGTTACTAGGTGTCCCTCATGAGTCAAATGTAAAAGCATTGAAACCCTTTCATGAAGCTGCAGTTCCACTAGTCGTTACTAGGTGTCCCTCATGAGTCAAATGCAAAAGCATTTGACTTGTGGGACACCTAGCAACGACTAGTTGAACTGCAGCTTGATGTAATAATTTCAATGCGTTTGCATTTGACTCGTGAGGGACACCTAGTAACGACTAGTTGAACTGCAGCTCTTTGTAGAATTATTTTGATCGGGGTTCATGCTGCACAGAAGTACAAGGCTTAATCTCAGGCGCCTCTATGGAGTTATGCATGAAACGGCGGCCCGACCATCAGAAGCAGCGGCGATACTCTCATTGGATACCCGCATGTCATTCGACAGTATCGAATGGCCAAATCTCTTCGCAGTGCTAAAGAGATTGGGGTTCGGACCGAGGTTCCGCGCATGGGTTGGTCTGTTATATTGTGATCCGCGGGCAAGAGTAAGGGTAAATGGGGCAGTGTCCAGACCATTCACACTACACAGGGGGATAAGACAGGGGTGTCCACTCTCCCCTATGATTTTCACGATGGCGCTGGAACCGCTGGCAGCATGGATACGTGAAGACCCGTTGATTTATGGCTTAGACATTGGGGGAGGTTGGGAGGAACGTATTTCTCTATATGCAGACGATGTTTTACTTTACGTCCACAAGCCCCGCCAAACAATAAACAGACTCATGAACATACTTCAGCTCTTTGGTGGCTATTCCGGCTACCAGATAAACTGGGACAAGTCATTGGTGTTCCCTCTGGCGGGGAAGCTTCCTCCACTCATGATCGATTGCGCGGCCCTGGCACTAAGGGCAGAATTTAAATATCTAGGTATACACATTACTAAATCCGAAAGTGTCTTTATGGACATCAATCTACGCTCACAACTGGTGAGACTGAGGGGCGACGTGGCGCACTGGAGACGACTTCCAGTCTCACTTATGGGTTGCGCAGTCCTGTTTAAAATGATGGCTCTGCCCCACGTATTATGTGTGTTTCAAAACACTCCATACCGGATCCCGAGTGACTTCTTTAGAGCAATTGAGAGGGAACTGAAAAGTCTCCTGTGGGAGGGAGGTAACCCCCGCATAGCACTGCGCAAGATGCAGAGAGGTGAATGTGAGGGTGGACTGGTGGTGCCAGACATTAAAAAATATTATCTGGCATCCCAACTTACTATGGTCAATGACTGGGTTTTCGCGCCCCTTTCTGAGCCCGTGTACCGGGTTGACTGACACGCTGTGGGAAGTGGGGGATACCTGGCCACAATATACAGTAAAAAACTTGGGAAATCCCTTCCAACACACATGCAGACAGTAGTGAGAACCAGGCATGAGACCACGAAGATACTGGGGTAGGAAGCGAAATTAACTGAGCAAACCCCACTATGGGTAGGAGATCTGTTAAAAGAAGTGGGACACCTCCAGGGCTTTCAGAAATGGAACCTTATTGGTATAGAGCGCTTAGGAGATATCTGGCGACAAGGAACTATACTTAGCTTTGAAAAATTGCAAATAGAATTTCAGCTGGCTGATTCAGAACGTTTCCGATACTTACAGTTAAGACATGCCCTGCGGTGCCATATACCAGAGAGGGAAACACTGCCTGAATATTCCCAACTGGAAGACAGATTATTACTCGATCCAATGATAGATAAAGCTGTCTCCCTCACCTCTCGCAAAATTATGAATAACTCCCCGGTCCTGCTGGTCGCCCTTAAAAGGGCATGGGAAGCTGACCTTAGGGACCTAGAAGACGAGGATTAGAGGAATGCCATTCAAAGCCCAAGATTGATTGCCATACGAGTGAGGTTTAGGCTGGTCAAGCTCCAGATCTTGCATAGATCATATGCCCCAAGATCGCTTCCGTACCACTTGGGATGCTGTGACACTGACCAGTGTGGGAGGGGCTGCAGGGATGTAGGAACCTTCTTCCACATCATCTGGGCATGCTCTAAAATACAACGCTACTGGAAAGGAATTTCCCGAATTATGGCAAGGGTGGTGAATCAGCGGGTCCTAGTAGGAGCAAAGTGGCATCTCCTGGGAGTGACGGGGGACACAGACTGGACCACACATACCAAGACCTGGCTCATGCTGGCCTCTGGGGTGGCCAAGAGGATCATTGCTAGAATGTGGGGAAAACCGGACCCACCAAAAACTAGGGACTGGGAAAATGATCTTCACTGGTGCCAGCAAGCCGAGAAGGCAGTCTATCAAATGAGAGGGTGCCCGAAGAAGTGGGAAAAGATTTGGTCCCCTTGGGCGAAATACAGAAGCTAAAATAAAATAGAACAAGGACGGAGGGTTGGGAGTATATACAATAATAGGAATGTAATGATATGGTAATGTGTAATATGTGATTTTTGACCTGCTCCTGTGCTCTGCCGCCTGGAATCAATCTGTCTCTGTACTATCATAAAGGTGTATTTACAATGTTTAATAAAAAAGAATTTATTAAAAAAAAAGAACCCCCAGCCTGGAGTGACACCAGTGGATTTGTAAGGTTTTTGTCCAAGTGGATTGTGGGAACTGAAGTTCCAAACTTTCAAGGACCATCTTGGAGCTTCCAGACCCTTGGAGTAAGTTTTGGACCCTTTGTTGACCCTCAGTGGAACTTCAGGAAGAAGCTCCAGAAGTTTGGAGAACTTTGGAGCAACTTTGGAAAAATGATCCATAAGTGGACCGACTCAACCTGGCCAGTCAAGCCGGCGACCCTCAACTGCGACCCGGCCAGCCATCAAGGTCCGGCCTGCAGAAAAGCTCCAGACGTCCGACTTCCACAGTTTGAACGTGAGCTTGTTAAAACACTAACCGTTGAATCCTCACTGAAGCCGGCCTGGTAAAGAGCATCGAGGTACCACCTGGAGAAAAAGCTCCGTAAAAGTTTCTAAGTCCGAATGTAGAAAAGGTGACCGGGACCAATCGCGAGAGTCAAGCCGCCGACCTTCAACCACGTGCTGGACTGGCCCTCTGGTTTGTCCCGCTGGAAAGCCCCAGAGGTCTGACTTCCATAGGTTTGACTTGGAGCTTGCTGCAAGGCAAACCGGCGAACCTTCACTGAATCCATACTGGCTGAGAGCTTAGAAGGACCCCGGGAAGAAAAGCTCCAGAAAAGTTTGTAAGTCAGAAGGTAAAAGCTTTGCCCGAAGCCTACCATGAGGGGTAGCTGTGCAAGGCTTCATCGCGGGCGGCCTGAAACTTTGACTTTGTCCCAGTCTAGCGTGACCAGCTACAGGTTTCTATGTCCTATATAGTGCTAAATATTTAAAAACTCATATCTACGGTACCCTCCATTGGATGTTTGTTGTTTTGGTGTCATTTTAAAGGTAAAAATTATTCCTATTTTTATACATCGATGGTGGATTTTTACTGAGTGTTGTGTCCAAATTATTTTCCAAATTGGTGTTTGTAAATGCTTTACATGCATGTCTCTGAATTTAAACCTGCCTGCCCGCAGCCAAGCTACCAAGGCTTGAGCATGGGAATAATTTTCTGAGACCTATTCTGAGCCCTAGTTTGTGTTAGTGGCCTTATTGCCAGTGGTAGATGTACATTAACCACCACTAATAACCCACTTTCCAACCTGAAGTAAAAGCAGAATAACAAAAAATGTAATGGAATAAATAATGTGCTTTAATTCTTGCCCCTGACATCACAGACAAAAGCTGCCTAGTCTGTTCCTCACCAAAGATAAGGAGCTTTGCAGCTTTAGATCATTCATAAACAATGACTTATCCATAACCCCACCTTTCGCCACTCAGTACAGAATCGGTATGTCATCACTGTTAGCTGGTAGATTAGATTAATTTGCTCTCCCAAATCATAAATGACCAGTGTAATCTTCTCCTTTTGGTGACTATATTTAATTTGCATCTGTGCATCCCATACAAACCTTCTCCTTTATTTTAAGCGTCAGTGAGGGGAACATACAGTCAGGCCCTAAATTTCAATTTTGTTACTAAAACTAATCATATTATAATATAAAATAAGAACTTAGCTTGTTTTTTAGTGTCCATGTATCATATCTCAAGAATAACTTTTTTGATCTTTGACTCTAAATGTATCTCTGACCCTGAATGTCATGTGGTTGCAGGAGGCAAAGGTGAAGCACTTCTACACGGTGGCTGGCAACTGTGAGAGCATGGGCATTGTGGGGGAGCCCTCACCATTCCTTTGATGGGGGAGGCACGTAAGGATTTGTGATGCAACTGCCTCTACAGCAATGTGAGCAGGAAGTGTGAGGCTGTGAGCAATGCTACTGTGGAGACGCCATCATGGTGAAACATCCACTAAGTAGAACAGTAATACCATGCCTGAACCAGGCGTAGTTTAAAATAGTCATGCTGAGTTCAAAATCCACCCATGAAGCCCTGCAAGAAATCCAAATCTTTGGAGGATTGAGAGTTGAAGTCGCATGAGAGTTATGAATGTAGGGACAAAAAGTGGGAGGTTTCAGCATCAGTGTTTACTTTGCAGTGACCAGTCAGGGTTTCAGCACTTAAATTGTGCCAATGTGATGAAGGGACTTAACAGCAGACAAGACATACAGCTGTAAATAGACTCAGCATCTGGGAGAGGAAATGTTGGACCTGGCCCTCTAGGCAGGGTCACCCCCAAACTTTTTGCCTTTACTCTTCACTGATTGGCATTATGTTTTTATGTATAATTCCCTTCTAGAGTGTCATACCATATACCCAGGGTCTGTAAATTAAGTACTACTAATGAGCCTGCAAAAGCAAAAGGAACAAATGCTGGAAGGAATATTGAAAAATGCAAACATTCACCCACAGTCACAAAGATCTGGGCTTAATCCATTGTTTTTTTGCTCAACACGCCACCCCAGTTTGGACCCAGCCATATACAAATCAATCTTGACCCTGCTCCTCATGAGAACAGTCCGGCCCGAACTGCCAAGCCAGGTCCTCCCTGGGCCAGAAACAAGCAGCCTAAGACCGGTTTCGGTGTATCACCCCTCATCAGCCAGGCTAGCTTGAATCCAGTGGTGCAGTGATCACTGGACCCATGTCTAGGCATATCCTACCTACTTAGGGCAACTAAATCAAAAAGAACAAATGATGGATGGAATGCAGAACAATGCAAACATTCACCCTTAGTCACAAAGAATTGGTTTTAATCCATTGTTTTTTTGCTCATCACGCCACCCCAGTTTGGACTCCGCCATATGCAAATCAGTCTTGACCCTGATCCTTATGGGAACAGCCCAGCCCGAAATACCAAGTCAGGTCCTCCATGGACAGAAACAAGCATCTTGGGATCAGTTTCAGTGTATCACCTCTCATCAGCCAGGCTAGCTTGAATCCAGTGGTGCAGTGAGCACGAGACCCACACCTGGGTATATCATACCCACTTAGGGCGACAAAAGCAAAAACAACTAATGATGGACGGAATGTTGAGCAATGCAAACATTCACCCCCAGTCACAAAAATCTGGGTTTAATCCATCGTTTTTTTCTCACCATGCCAACCCAGTCTGGACCCATCCATACGCAAATCAGTCTTGGCCCTGCTCCTCATGGGAACAGTTTAGCCCAACTGCAAGCCAGGTCCTCCCTGGACTGGAAACAAGGAACCTGGGACCGGTTTCAATGTATCACCCCTTATCAGTCAGGCTAGCTTGAATCCAGTGGCGCAGTGAGCACAGGACCCACGTCTGGGCATAGTCTACCCACTTAGTGTGACAAAAGCAAAAAGAAGAAATGATGGATGGAAAAAAACGATGGATTAAACCCAGATCTTTGTGACTGACAATCTTGTTGAGCTACTAATATTCCACAAAGCCAAACCCACACACCTCTCTGCTATGCACCATAATCATGTTGAGTAGAATCACTGCTATAGCTCTGGCAGTGCATTGCAAGTGATGGAAAGAAGCACCCTGTGTTATGGCAACATAGAGACTTGCACACAGTTAGCAGCAGAGCATCCCGATCCTTTCTGGAAGCACCATTAAGATTCCAGGCAGATACCCAAGCACAGATTTATTTGCATCTTAAATATACCACAGAGTTTCCCCGCTATTATGCGTACTGGAACTCACAGCTGTATTTTTGCAACTCAGAGATTGTCTGTATAACCCCTGCTAATCCTGTTTCCCACACACAACTCTGTCATGGAATCTCTGTTGAACCATCTGATATTCTAGTACTTGAATCTACACAAAGCAGCACCATTGCCTGTCAATCCAGACCCTGATATGCCAGGCTCGGATCAAGAATACTTTGTCTCGGAACTTCAACCCTGATTTCCAATATCCATGTTATTCTATAAAGGTCCCCCACTTCACAATCTACACTAGATGTTACACACAGCAGGCATATTAAACCACACAGTTTCCCATTAGGAATGGGAATTGTGATGCAGATATTTTATGCTAACATTAGCAATACAATGATTCCGCCTTGCTAGTTGCAATCTGTACATTAAAAGGAAAAATTGTCTTTAAAGAGAAAGTAGCCCAGGTTTTTCAATGTACACTGTTAACCTCCTACAGTTGCCTGTGGAAAGTGCCTTGAAATATCAGTAAAAGTGACACATGACCAAGAGGCCCACGTTTAGCAAGTACAAGCAGCCAAATCCTTAATCTAAAAATATGTGATTAGGACATAATTCTGTCCTGGAGTCAGCAGGAATTGTATTAAACATTAAGCTATCTTTCTTATTTTGTTGCATAATAATGTAAGGACATTTATACAGTGCTTTCCATGCTCCTTGAGAGGCCAAAAGCGCATTCTAGATTGTTGAGAAGGTAACTGCTCTGTATGTGCTGTGTGTGTAGTGCGGCCTGGTCCCAAGAGGTCAGTGGAGGGCTCCAACTTTTGTCGAGTTCCTAGGCACCATTTGGGTGTATGTTTGGAAGATGTAGTTGGACCTAAATAGGAAAACTGGATGCTGTGCATGTTGTTTGTAAATGAGTGAGCTACCTCGCACATGAGCAGATGTTGCGGAGTAGTGTTAGTTTAGACACAGTAGGGAATACAGGTGTGAGCACTACAGTGACACTGTACGTTGGGTCAATGGCTTGGTGAAGGGCTAAAAAGAGCAAAATATTCGTGCTTTCTTCCTTCAACAGGTAGCAGCATATAAAATGATGTGGCCAGCTGATTTTTTACTTCGAGATAGGGGTTCATTGATTTCAAGTGTTTAGTGGCACATATATAAAAAGATATTAGCTGTGTTGGTTTCGATGTTGGTTTCGATGTTCGTAGGGGATGAAATTCTTCCACAATAATATTTTTGCAGGTGGATTCTGCTCTATGTTTCGAGTTTCTACCAGAAATCGGAGGTTTTTTTATTCGCACCAAACACTAAATAAGTCAAGACCCCCGCTCAGTGGTAGAGGCTTCATGCCTGGCCTGAACAGCTTCTAGGGAGCCACTCGCCCCAGCTTCGCTCTCTTGCGGACTCTATATGGAAGGTGTATCGAGAAATAAACACACCACAGAGCACAACCAAAAGCTATAAAGTTTAACTTAGACTCGTATCACATAGGGTGCTCAGGCCACTCTGGGCTCCAAGTCCCACTGATTCCTGCATTTCTCATTGCAGTTTGAGAGGATGTCTGGCAAATATAGGCAACACGCCAAAAAACGATTTCACCCTTGTTACCCAGATCTGGTATGATAGAAACAAGGGATGAAATAACACAGTCACCCTAATTTAAAGTCTTTCGAATTGCGGTGAACGTGGGAACAATTTTCTTTCCATATTCATAATGGAGAGTGAACAACAGTGGCATCTGTGCTGGAAATGCGGCCAAAGCTTTGAAAACATGAGGAAATGTGAGCAGAAAGGACACCTTTTAAACAGCGGTTTCTTCGCACATTTCCTTTCTCTGGCTGCAGACATTTGTAAAAACATATCATGGGAACACATTTTCTTTCGCTCAGGTTTGAGGTGGAGATTGGAATTTTGTCAGGACAGGAGATGTACGAGGCACAGACTGTTAGGGAGAAGCCTGGATCAAGAGGTGTGCGCAGAGAGTTGCAGCAAGGGGTGTTTGAGACAGGGGACAGATGGGAAAAAAACTCTCACCAGGCATGTGTGGGGCTGGAGTCAGATGGTGAAAGGGCTGCAATAGGACACATAGGGAGGAGGGAAGCAGCAGGGGCTGTGGGGGGTATTTCATTAGGGAGTTGATTTGTTTGGATTGGCTGGCACGAGGGTGGTAGGTACCCGGAAATGTTATCCTGGTAAAAGAAGCCCTCTCTCGGCCCTCAATGTAGCAAGACAACAAATTCATAGGTAGATAGCGGGAAAAGCAAACTGAGTTGCCTCTTTGTGCTTGAAGGGTAATTATGATTCTCAGCCATCCTAGCAGCAATATAGACCTCAGTGAGAGGAAAGGCTTAGTTGGCTAGGATCGGTTTTGAAGCCATTATTTATAGGGTACACACAGCTTGCTACAGTGGGTTCTCTACCCACTGAGTGATCTCTTCGGCTCCCTCTCTGGCCTGCAAGCATAATGCTGGGCCTGACTCATTCCTACCAGATGTAGATGGGTCCTATTCTTCCCATCACACATCGGTCATGTATTTCTACGGATACCTTAGGTCTGTATTACATCACTTGTCTGTGATCCATGAAGGATATATGCACACACCTGAAACTGCAGCTGTTCTCTCACCTGGCTGTAGCAGGGGGCTACACATTTCTGAGGCTACACCTGCAATAAAGGTGAGGATAGACAGTTAGTGAGACTTTAACTGTAGTTGGCAGTGGGCTTGAACGTCTGTGAGACTGGTATTGTATTAGGATTAAGCCATGGCAAGGGGCATGTGCATCCCTGAGACAGCATTTACACCCTTTAGTGGTGTGAGGCAGTGGAACTTCATGCCCCCGAGACTGGAGCAACACCGCTATTGGTCCTACATGACCGTGATTCTGGAAAGCACTTGGGTCGAGCATGTGGGATGCATCGCTTGGAAGTGCTGGGGCATTACATAACTGACAAGACACTTTTGAAAGACAGCATACATTCAGGGCTTCTGTCAGATGAGACAAGGATTTAGAGTGGTCAGTACCAAAAGAAAATAAACAGAAAATTGCTTTTCAGATGTTAAAGAGGAGTTTTCCAACAGCAAATTGGCTATTATGCTAGGAGCTCTGAATATCCTTGCATCCTTTCACTCACATTGCTTGAGTCTTTTGCGCAGTAACAGGTGACTGTTATATAGGAATATAGCAAGGACAGACTTCTGAGAGCTAACAATGTTGATGAGAATATGGCAAAGCACACAGAAATATCAACAATTTTTTCATCACGATATCACGATTGGTGTTGTTATGAGCATTGTTTTTCTCTGTGTCATGTTTGGAAAGATGATAAAAGGTGCAAAGCTGGATGCAGCTGGTGTGTTGGGACTGTTGACTTTTAACCCAGCTCCTTCCATATCAACCAAAAGAGCTACCCAACCGAAATCATGTTTGTATCATTTAAACCTAAAATCTGTAGCTTTGGGGCTGATTACGATGGCGGACAGACTTCAGTCCGTCCGACATCGTCTGAGGGAGTGGGTCCGCCCGCCTACAAGGTCCCACAGGGGGTATTATGATGCGACCGCCACTACTGCGGTCGGACCTGCCATAGTTTACATTGCAGCGGGTGCTGCTGGCTGCAGCACCCGCCGCAATGGAAAAAAGGCACTTTTTATATTTCTCTGCACTACGTGGCAGGCACCATGCGGTGCCTGCCACATGGTGGAGGGAAATGTAGGAGGGTACCATTGGCGCCCCCCCAACCCCTCAAAAGAAAGGGCCCTGGATGAAGGGGGGCCCGCTATGAGCCCCCAATGTCCAATGTCCATCCCCGCCAGCCTTTCCATGGCGGGTACATCACCATGGAAAGGCTGGCGGGGAAGGACCATCGAAATCCAACGGCGGATGCTCGGTAGGCACCACCGCCATTTCAGGGAATACGAGGGCCTCCGCAGCACCGGCGGGCTCAAGGAGCCCGTCGTATGTGTGGCGATCGGAGTTTCTGATCGCCACGGAACCGCCCGCCATTGTGATTTGGCGGGCGGAGAATGGCCTCACGATGGTGGTGAACCCGCCACTGACAGCCTGTCAGTGGCAGGTTTACGGCCATCGTAATCAGCCCCTTTGTTTTTTTCAAATGACACATACTCCATATAAGATATATTTAGTTCAAAATTTGGGTATTTTCCATTTCACCATAAAAGGAAGGAATTTACAGGCTTCCTCCTTCACATGTTTGACAGAAGAAAGTATGCACAGGACATGCTTCCTGTCTGCAGCTCTCATCACATAAACTATCCTGAAATTATGCCCCTTTGGGCACAGTCCTTGGAACCACAACAAAACTATATGTTAGGCTAAACACACAACTTTTCATAAATTTCATGCTCACACATTATTCGCCCATGCAGAATTAGGAAAGCCTCACGAGTAGAGAACATGAGTTTCACCTGCGGCATAATGGCCCAACTTTAAATTAAATTGTGCACATGTAATCTGAAATTCAGCATTCACATGTTGTAGCTAACTCCCAAGTAAAAGGACTTCAGGAACGATTTTGAGGGAAAATATCAGAAAACAATGAGTACTCGTGTCACTGGAACTTGGGGTATTCTGACTCACAATACTACCTTGTGCTCTAACATCCAGAAAAACATTGGTGGAAGAATCCTCCAAACTGCTTTTACCACCTTTAAACAGAGAAATTCTATTTAAATTCCAAACACTACCACCATCCACCCTAACAGCATTTCTGAAAACATCAACAATGTCTTTAGGTGATGACCAAATAGGAAAACCCTTGGGAACACCCTCTTTTTTTATGCGCACCAAGTCTCCAATCTTAATTGCCTGTTTACTTACAATCCCTTGTCTCCTTCTCATATCTTGTCTCATTTTCTCCTTGCACGCTTCAACTCTGTAGCGCACCTTCTCATAGTCAACATTGGTGAAATCACTACCCTTACATATACTCTTCTTCAACCACCAAGGAACCAACCTGGTGCTGGGTTTGCGTCCTCTCAAAATTTCAAACGGGCTGACTAAAGTTACAGAGTTGGGTGAAGTCCTGTATGCCAACAACATGGATTGTAAAGCATTACGCCAAACCTCCTTTCACTGACAATTGGATAGCCTCTTTTACAACACGATTAAATCTCTCAACTTGACCATTTGCCTCAGGATGGACTACTGCAATTCTTCTGTGTAATACCACATTTCTCAAAGAAACACTCCATCTCTTTGCTAATAAATTGTGGCCCATTGTCAGTGACAACCTCTTGGGAAATACCTTCTCTGCAAAAAACTTCGTCCAAAAACTCGATCACTTTCTCTGAAGTAACATCCTTTACCATTTTAACTTCAGAGATTGTGTTAATTGATAGTAATCAATTAACACAATGCCAAAAGCTTCTTGTTTGGGCAAAACGGCAAAGGTCCAATTATATCCAGGCCTAGTTTTCGCCATGGGGCTACAGGAAAATCAACAGGATGGGGTTCAGGATGCAAGGCTACATCAGACTTGTCACTGAAGGCACAATTTGCGCAAGCTCTCACAATATGTTCCACACACATGTCAATACCTGGCCACCAAAAGGACTCTCTGACACGTCTTCTCGTACAAGAAATACCTAAATGTCTGTTGTGAGCTATCGTTACAACAGTGTTCCTAAAAGCATGGGGAGGAACAATTTTAACACCTCTCACAACAATGTTATTTTCAATAGCTAACTCATCCTTAACCTTGAAATAGCTCATCATGTCACCAGACAATTTCCTTTCTTCGGGCCACCCTTTCAAAATATACTCTTTCACTTTGTTTAACTCCAAATTTGTTCCCGTTTCATGCAGCCATACATCCTCTTGTATACTGGCTTGTTCACTGTATACCGAATTAATATCACATGGAGTAAAGGCAACTTCACAATCTTCTTTCTCAATTTCCATCAGTTCAGACACAGGAGGAGGAAACCTAGACATGCAGTCGGCATGTACATTTACTTTACCATTTGCATATTCCAATTGATATTGAAAACTTTGCAATCTAGAAGCTAATCTTGCTAAACGTGCGGACATAGCGCATCCACCGCCCGGTGCCATCATATATACGAGAGGCTTGTGGTCAGTTTTAATCATGAATTTAGTGCCCCATAAAAATGTTCTAAAATGTTCAGCACCCCAAACACATGCTAGAAGTTCCCTCTCTATGATGGAGTAATGCTTCTCTGCATCTCTCAAAGCTCTAGATGCGTAGGCCACGATCCATTCTTTTCAGTTGTCCCTTTGGATCAATACTCCCCCCAAACCAGTACTGCTAGCATCAACCAAGAATACATTGTTTTCCACACACAAAAGGTTTTAAACAAGGGGTGTTCACAATAAATTCTTTCAAAGTGCTGAACGCAGTAGACATATCATTAGTCCAAACAAATTTTGCATTTTTCTTAAGGAGGCACCTGAATGGTTCTACTTTGGACGCATAGTTAGGAATAAATTTAGCATAGAATTCTGTAAGACCAAGGAATGCTACAAGTTGTTCCTTTGAAGTAGGAATAGCAGCATTAGTGATATTTCTTGCGTGATTACGTTTGGGTTTAATGCCCATACCACTGATGGTATGTCCCAAATATTCCACTTCAGTTGCCTTAAATTTGCACTTATCAAAGCGAAGGGTAAGACCCTTATTAGACAAAGCGGTAAATACTTGTTTTAAATTTCTGTCATGTTCGTCAACATTCTTACCATAAACAAGTATATCATCCTGAAAGGCTATTGCACCTGTTAACCCCTCCAAAGTTTCTTTCATTAACCTCTGAAAAACCAAAGCTGAACTAGCAAGACCAAAAGGCATTCAGCAATATCTGAAAAGCCCTTCTGGTATTATGAAGGCAGTAACATTTTTGGATTCCTCATCCAAGACAACCTGGTGGTACGCACTAGCCAAGTCAATACAAGAAAATACTTGAGCACCAGCTAATGTGGACGCCATCTTGTGCAAATTAGGTAATGGATGGGCATCAACCCAAATTGCACTATTCAAACTGCGTAAATCTTCACATAGCCGAAGTTCACCTGAAGATTTAACCGAAATCACCACCGGAGAAACCCAGGGTGATGATTCAATAGGTTCTATGATATTTTTGTCACACAAATCCTTAAGCATGTCTTTGAGTTTGCTTCTATAAGAGAGAGGAACATTTTTTACCCTGTGACGGACAGGTACGGCATTATCATGGAGTTTGATAGTATGTTTAAAACCTTCGTATGCTCCCAATTTCCCACTAAAAATATTTGGAAATTGTGTTTTTAATTCTGAGATGAAGTTGGAACTGCTATTGCCAATGGCCTTTGAGGATTCTATCACGTAAACAGGAGGACTGGCTCTAGGGTCAAGACTAACTCCTATTTGCTCTTGGTGGGGCCACCCTAGAAGTGATTGCCCTGACTTTGCGACATACCGAACGTGTGACGTCCAAGGAATTCCAAATTGGCCCAAAAATACCCAACTAAATCAATTTTGTGCCCCGTGTAACCTCCTGGTGTGACATCAGGAGCAGTTAGAATCTTATTAGGCCATTTGTGGTTTACAACATCTAGTGCAATAATAGTATAACATGCGCATGAATCTATTAGAAATTGCAATTTAACACCATCAACACAAGTCTCACAAGAAGGAAATTTGCTGACTCCCTCATTTCCACAAATATTGATAACAGTATTAATGTCATTGTCGTAACTTTCATAGATATTACCACAATCATCTGAACCTTGTATCATATTTACCCTCCTAGACATTGACCTGCAAACTCTGCTGAAATGACCCTTCTTGACACACTTTGAACAAGTTTTGTCAATAGCTGGACATATTTTAGAATTAGCTAAGTGTCCATTACTCCCACATCTGTAACAAACTAAGACGCTCTTCTTGTTTTCGCTCCTCACTCCTTTAAATCTCCCTTTAGTTCTAGGATTGTTCCCGATCTTTTGTGAGAAGTATTGCTTTGGCTTGTCAGCATCTTTAGGAACACTAAATACTTCAGTTTTCTCATTGCCTCTTATCTCTTTTACAAATTTTTCAGAGTGTTCCATAGATTTTGCTATATCAATGGCAGCATTTAAAGACATATCAGATGTAGTCCACAACCTTTCTTGTACTTTTTTGTTATTTGTTCTCATTAATATTTGATCCCTGAGTACTTGCTCGTAAGAGATATGCTCGAAATCGCATGTTACTGTAAGAGACCTAAGAGCTGAAACAAAATCTTCAATAGACTCATCAGGTTGTTGTTTCCTAGAATAGAAAATTAATCTTTCCATAACAATATTTTCCTTTTTTCCATACCTTTAATTAAGTTGCAAAGATGCATACTCGTAAACATTAACATTTCCAGGATTCACTAAAGCAAGTAAGTTTTTTAATTCTTTTAGTCCTATTCCTCCAAAACAAAGTTTCAATAATCCCAATTTCCTTTCAGGTTCACATTCTTCCCCCTCAAGTACCTCAACATAAGCCAGAAATACTGGTTCCTATATTTCCCAGTCCATTAATGGTTCTCCAGGAACTGCCAGGAAAGAAGGAGGTGGTACAATGCCTGACATGGTTGAGAACAAAAAATAATAGTACACAAGGAAATGGAGAAATAAGAAAGAAAACAATATATGTGTAAATAAATAAACTAAAATAATAAAAGTAGTCACCGTGGTCTTTTAACGATGTCTGAACAATGTGTGCATATCACAGAATAAAGTGTATGCAAGCGATAATCCAGTTGTACTCGGTGATTGCCTCCAAAGATAATTACCAGCTTGCTGAAGAAAACCAAAATGGCCACCGGAAAAGGTCACGGACGTGACCCCAAACGTCGTGACATCATGCTGTGACAAAGATGCTTGAATCACAAGATTCCGCTGAGCACCGAATCAGCGTAGAAGAAACAGCGCTAGTCGGAGTTGAATAATGCCTGGCAACTGACACCGTGGACATCAACGGTGAGCTTGATAATCGTTGCGCATGTAAGAAAAGAAAAAAAAACCCACGCAATTAAATTGTAGAAACAAGTATGCCGATGACTACGTAGACTCAAACTGGAATGATAGAAGCCAAGGGGAGTTGCGAGCAACCACACGAATTCAGTGGTGCAACTCAACTGTGTCAGTAATAATAAAATGCAAAAAATCCAGACCAGGTCGAAAGGTTCTGGCCTTCTTTAGCATACGTTGTAGTCCCAATTTACCTTCCCACTTGGCGTAGACGAATGAACAAACAAAATAAGTAAAAACATTTTTTAATAATAATAAAATCGAGATAATCCTACTTGATGGAATGGCTCCGTGCCCGCTCGTCGCCAGTGTTGGAAAAGCATCTGGTAAAAATCCTCAAGACAGAGGACGCTACACGAGCTGTCGGAAAGTCCATCTTTCATGGGAAGATGCGACCGTGAAGCCCAGCAGTCCAGTACAAAATAATCCCCACACATTCTCTCTTGTAACCCCCAAACCCACCAACATTCAAAGATAACCATAACCATTATTCATCACGAGGAACCACGAGCATGACACAGAGTGCCATGCTCGTGCCTGCCTCGCGGTGCACAATAAAGGTGCACAGGAAAGAAACCCGCATGCACCCGACAGAAATCATGATTCCTGGCTTTGTTTCCATTCCCTCTGTACAGAGTGGCAGAGAACTCCATTCAGTGAGTAATGCACTTCTGAGGTTTTTTCTGAGGGGATTTTTTTTTAACTGGTTCAGAATTCCTTTCCCTGACACCCCATCAAAGATGGGGGTGATCCGTTCTCCTTGAGAAAACCTCCAACCATTTTTACATTGGGAAAAGGTATAATTGTAATAAGGGAATGCCAAAAAATATTCATGTTTTCGAATGTTTCCAGACTTTCAAGGCAAACCACGCCTTGAAATAGCCATTTTCCCACCCTTTCAGTGAATTTAGGGTGTGAATATCTCAGCATGCATGGCAGAGAGAGCAGAGATCTCCTCCACCCTAATTGAGCTTACTGCTTTCCAGGAATACCTTTGTGAATTGCTGGAAGGCGTAGAAAAGTTAAATTTACACGTAGGTTAACAACCAATTTTCTTTTGTCAACAAGGGCCGTGAATATTATGTTAGAGAAATAATTGTACGATCAATGTTAATACCAAAACCGTTTTAAAGGAACCAGATTCTCTAAAACCCACTGGAGTTTTTTTCTAGTATTTGTTCACTTTCTGCAGGCCAGTACAAAATCGATATTTTCACAGCATAATGCAGGGCACACAAGCAGCAAGTGACAAGTCAAAAGAAGAGGCTCCATGGAGGGCTGGGCTGGACTGAGATCCCAAAGCAGCCCTGGTAAATTTTGTCAGAGCAGCCCTCCTATGGTACATTAATCACCTGAGTTATCTTATCATTTTCACCGTTGCCTGAAAACGTCTGGATATACAAGGAACTCTGCAGCCGCTGCTTTCAAAACACCGCGACAAAAAACGCCCCCCTGTAACAAAACCCGCCCCCACCCTTCCAGCCTCCCGGGGAATCGCGCAATGACTGGTCCGGCCAGTCCGACCAGTCAGGCCATGGGCTCCATGGAGGGCTTGTCCATGGATTTGCTTCATGTTGTCCTTGCCCTGAAAGCCTACAGTCAAAGTAGGCAGCTGCTGCAAAATAAAAACACAGCCTCAGTGTTGTGGAGGTTCTGTGGTACATGAAATACAGATGCAGCAGCGGTACAGGAATAGCTTCTTTATTCACAAGCTCCAACCATACAGGAAACAGGCTCATCTGGTTTTACAGCTCCAACCGCAATGACCTAGAATGTTTACACTGGAACCAGTCTATGTCATACCTGCAACTAGACTATGTCACACATGGAGTTCCACAAGATACAAACAATAGCACATCCCCTTCCCTTAACAATACAACAAAGAAAGGAAAGTGAAATAGAAAACTCACAACACCTTCCTCTCCCCTTAAATGTATAAATGCCAACTAAAAACAAAACTAAAAAAAACTCTTATCCAGTGACAATTTTTTTTAACCATACACGTAAGTCTCCTTTCCTTTTCTCATCATCAGAACTCTGATCTAACACTCTAAACACTTTATTGCATAATTAATTAAAAACCTTTGCAACATTTTTATGAAATACCATCAGGCCCAGGTTTTCGTATTCGCTAAAAAATAAATACATGTTTAAAACAGGAAGAATTAAAAGACATTAAGATGTAAGAGAAAACAAAAGAGAGAAAAATTACTGGATTTACATGTGGCAAGCGGTGGTGCAGTCTTCTGAAGTGCGTGCCTATGCAAAATAGGGAAAACCAGGGATGAAGCGCCATTGGAAATTAAATACCAGCATTTGTAAAGCGCACAGCTACCTCCGGAGAGGTGTTCCAGCGCTGGGGGCCGTCGGGAAGATTAAGCGAGCTATTGCCCAGAGTCACAAGGTGCCGGGCTAACCTGCCGCCGGTGATCCAACTGTGAGCCCCCGTGCTCCCGAGTCGGCCGCCCTGGCCGCTGCACTACACCTCTTCCCCTGGAATAGGAAGGTGTGAAAAGTTTGATTGGAATAAGTTTGAACACTGCCTAGACGCCTGCGTAACCTGACCCAGCGATGTCAACCAGTGATGTTTAATAATCTAAGCTGAGAGGGGGTTGCTGTCAAGATGGAACAGTCAGTGGCAGGGGTAGGGGGCGGTTGCAAGGCCAAATAATGACCTATTCTTCTCTGCCCTTTGCCTAGGTCTTGGACCTCTTTCTTTTTTGAGAAACAGTGGATGAATGTGACCAAAGCACAGTTTAGCATGATGTTAGAGGGGTCATAGCACGCCAACACTGCTTCTCTGCAGGATCTTATATCATTAGCAATCCACCCCCTTCGTAAAAGAGCCCTGCTGTCCTCCAAGAGGGTTGGACACAGGCACAGAACATGTATTATGTCCTCTTTTTGCTGATTGCAAAGCTAGCAAATTACCTGTTCTTTACCCCTTTTCCATGCTGGAGAATGGCAGGGGATAGGGATTACCCCCATTCTCAGCTTCATGAACTGTGTCATTGACCTTTCGTTGTAGGGATTATTTAAGTAGCACTGTAGTTTCAGATATTTATAGGTGCGCAGTGTCATCCAACCGTGTTTCAGTGCAGAGGCTTTTGCCTTGTCTTCAATTAATGAAAGCTGTATGGTGCTGATTTTTGCCATCCTTTTGAATTCCTGGTGACTGATTGTTAGTTCCCAAGTGGTTTCTAAGCCGAGTGTGCTAAGGGCTTGAGTCAAATAGAGCTTTCCCACTGACCTTAGTTTTGTGGTCAGTTCAATCTATAGGTGATTAGCCAGAGTTCCTTCCTTTGCAGGCCTAAGTTTGTGGCAGCTTATTGCAAAGGTCGCCTTAACGCCAGAGCCTGTCTACATATACCAAACTCTAGTCTTATTTGAGCAGGTGAAGTATGGGAGGGAAGCTGGAAAACTGTTCTATAAATCTTCATGATCACTTTATCAAGTATCCTGCTCTCCCGTCCTTTAATTGCCTCACTCCCATATGTTAAGGTCGGAATAGCCTTGGCCTAGGCTACTTGAAGGATAGGTGTAAGTGTGGGACCTTTTAATTTTCTGTAAACAGATCTAAGGGTGAACGATAGTGCAGTGCCCTTCTTTTTTATTCCATTCAACTGGCTTCTGTAACTGCCATTGGCATTAAAGTGGACTGCTAGGTACTTGTGGATTTTAGTTGCTTCAAGTTTTTCCTGCTCGAACTGCAAGGATCTTGGCTTTCTTTTTATTGATCAGCAGTCCGTTCCTAGTTGAGAATATGGCAGTTGGATCCCGGAGACGTTGTTAGCCAACTTTGTTTTATTGATAATGATCAGATCATTTGCATAGAGTAAGTTTAAAAGGCACAAACTGCCTAGTTTGTGCGGATGAGAATTTATTGTGTTTAGTGCCAGAGATAAATCGGATAGGAATAAGTTGAAACGAGTCGGTGCAAGAACACAACCTTGCTTGAGGCCTTGCGTAGTGGTTATGGGCCGTGACATTTCCAAGTTTTATTCTAACCCATGTATCATGGTGCAGCAACTGCAGGGCCCTAAGCAAAGTATCTGGGATATTAAGGTGCGCAAGTTTCTGCCAAAGCTTCCCCCTATAAACTCTGTCAAACGCAGATTTATAGTCGATAAAGCCCATATATACAGGATGATTGCTAGATTCTGCCTGATCGATCAGTAGAGAAAGTGCAATAATATTCAAAGTTGTCACTGTGTGCTTTGTGAAGTCAGTTTGATTTGGGGGTATGATTTTATTAGTCTCGGCCCATGTTTGTAGTGAACAGCAGCACACTGGAGAAATACTTTACTTCATTGTCGATTAGAACTATCATACGATAGTTCCCGGGGATATTTTTATCCCCTCCCTTGAATATGGGAGCGAGTATCGAACCATGCCAAGAGAGGGGAATACAGTTCTTCTCCAAACGCAAGGAGATGATAGACGGAGCGCTGAAACTTTTCAGACACTCACCCCCAGTCACAGATCTGGGTTGAATCCATCATCATGCTTTAGCTCACTTCGCCACCTCAGTTCAGACCCAGCTACATGCAAATCAGTCTTGACCCTGTGCCTCATGGGAACAGTCCAGCCCGAACTGCCAAGCCTGGTCTTTCCTGAACCGGAAACAAGCATCCTTGGACCAGTTTCTGAGTAACACACTTCATCAGCCAGGCTAGCTTGAATCTAGTGGCAAAGTGAGCAAGGGACCCATGTCTGGGCATACCCTGCCAACTTAGGGCGAACAAAGCAAACACAAGGAGATGATGGATAGAGCGCTGAAACGTTTCAGACACTCACCCCCAGTCACAGATCTGGGTTGAATCTCCTTGTGTTTACAGTTCTTCTCCAGCATTGATGTATAACTGGTAGCCCAAAATATTGGGTCCTCCTTATAAAGAGGCGGTGGAATACTGCCTGGTGCCCCCTCTCTGCATCCTTTGGCGATTTGTTTCCGGACTAGAGCCTCGGTGATCAGGCACCCAGGAGTGGCCTGATTGCAGCTCCTTTTTATGGTTTCTGGGTTGCTGCTGGCCGCTGTCCCTTCCCCCTGCGTATAAGATTGATTGAGTGGGGATTGCTTATTGAAGTGTTCATGTAACAATGTCTATCAGCGCACACCTCCAACCCCAGCACGCCAATCACATCACCATGTCTCAATGTCAACTGCATACCTGCCAACTCAACCACATCCTCTGACCAAAGGGAATCCAACCCACACTTTACCACCACATCATCAGCATTCCTCTGTTGCTCATTAGAACATAAAGCCAAAAGCTTCAGAGTCCATACTTTTCCACTCCTAAGCTTAATAGCATTTCTTAAAGTTTCAACAACTTGTTCTGGTTGAAAAAATTGACTTTCGCCCTTAGGCACCTTAACCGGCTCCTTGATCCGCACCCAATCACTCACTTTAATGTGAACCAGTTTTACCTTATGGCAAACATCATGGTGTTCCATACTTTTGCTATGTACTTCCTCCAATCTCTGTTTTACCAATTCCGGCAACCATTGCTCAACCATACTATCACACAACCAATCCTGGTGTAAACTTACACCTAGAAATCCTTCCTCTCATAATTACAAATGGAGACATCCCTGTCAAATTATTCTTACTTATTCTGTATGCTCACTTTTTTTACTGCAATCTTCCAATCACACCCCTTTCTACACCCCTTACAGCATCCTGAATAACACCCTTGATCACGTGACTGAACATTTCCACAGTGCTATTCCCCCTGGGGTTATAAAGCGCAGTGGTGTTATGCCTCACACCAAGCCTCTCAAAATATGTTTTAGATGCATTGGAAAAAAACTACACTCCATCCATAGTCCATTATTGCTCAACAGCATAGCCGGAATACCTTCTGACCAAAAGGCCTCGTGCATAAACTCCAACACTGCGGCTCTCTCCACTATGTCCACCACAGGCCATTTGGTGAAAAGATTTATGAACACAATCACATGCTCCTGTGACTCTCCAACCAGACCCAACAAATCCACTGCTACACCTCCCCAAGGTTGTTTAGGAATTAAACCTTCGCTCATGGGTGTCCTAAAGGTACTCAAAATTTTGTCTGATGTGGAACAAATTTCACACTTCCGGATAAACCTTTCTACTGCTTTGTCAACTCCTGGCCACCAAACGATTCCTTTACAACTGATTTGGTCCTACCTATAACAAAATCGCCCTCATGACAAAGAATCAAAATTGTGTCCCACACCCCATGTAGAGGAATAATATTACACCCTCTAAATACAGTTTACGTTTTTGGTCAAACCATCTTACATGTACTTCAAAATCTCTTGCAAAACTTTATATTCCTTCTGTTTCTCCTCCCAATCCTCTTTTTTAATTGCCGGTGGCTCTGAATCATGCATCAAAGCAACTTTAAACTCATTCCAACTGTCATCCTCACACACTTCTAAAGGACACAGAAATCTGGACAAACAATCTGCCATCAGATTATCTTTTCCTGGAACATATACCATGCTGTAAATGTAATCCTTCATTCGCATCAACAATCTCGCAATTCTAGCTGATGCTGTAACACTCCCCTACCATAATTAGTAACTTAACCAAAGGCTTGTGATCACACCGAATGATAATTGGTCTTCCCCATACAAAAGCATGAAAATGTTGTAATTCCTATATGCAAGCTAATGACTCCTTTTCTATTATGGGATATCTCTCTTCAGCTGAAGACAAGGACCTGGATGCAAAAAGAATGATACTCCCCTTTCCCTCACCATCTCTCTGTGTTAGGCCTGCCCCTAGGCCTTTATTACTGGCATCAGTCATTAAACAACACTCCAGTCTGGGGTCAAAATTACTCCACGTTGGTATTGTTTCCAAGTAACCCTTAACCGCTTCGACTCAGCGCACATTCCCCCGCTGTGCGGGCAAATTCCACGCGTGCGCAGATCAGACGGCCCCCGGCCGCCCGACGCACACTCCCACCGTGACATCGGACGGCCGGGGGCCGTCGGACGCATGGAAGAGGTTAATGTAAAAAAACTCCTCCTCACACAACATATCCCAGGTAAATTTCGGCTGCTTCTTAAGCAATTGCCTAATGTTAAACACCTTTTCTGCAAAATTGGGGATACATTTTGTGCAATACTCAGCCATCCCCAGGAATGACCAAACCTCATCCTTGTTCATGGGAGCCGAAACCCCTGTGATTGCATTTGTCTTCTCCAATCACATGTCGTAAATAAGTTACACTTCTCTCCACAAACTTGCACTTACTCAGCTCCACAGTCACACATTTGCCTTCCAGTACTTTCTGCAACTTCTCATCGTGTCTTGCCCTATCCTCCCTGAAGATCAAAATGTCATCCTGGAAATACATCACCCCACTCTCCTTTCCCAAAAAATTGTGCATGAGGTGTTGGAAAACAGATTCTGCCAATGCTCAGCTAAACGTAATGCGCTTAAACTGAAAACACCCAAAAGGCGTGATAAATGCTGTAAGCTTCCTGGACATCGGCATAAGTGAGACATGATGACATGCGCTGGAGAGAACGAAAGTCGAAAACTATGAAGCCCCCTTCAAACTTGGCACACTCTCTGTGATCTTAGGCAGTGAGAAAAGGGGGACGTTTAGCGGTTATTCACCACAAATCAATCACGTCATCTTTTAATCCACTAATTAACGAGGAATGTGAAGCTTTAGAGTTGTGTCTCTACCTTACACATCATGACTCCTTCAGAGGCACCCTCATCTATAGGCCCCCAGGCCCCAGAAGACACTTCATAACTCAAGTAAGCAACATATTAGAAATAGCGTTAAACACTACCTCATACACAATTTTGGGCGACTTTAACTTCCATCTGGAGTTAATCTCTGACCCGGACACCGCCAATCTTCTTGATCTGATGAAGGGCGGAAATCTAGAACAACTGACAATTGGACCCACCCATCTGGCAGGTCATACCCTTGATGGTATCTTCTCAAATAACCCTCAGCTTTCGTTTTTGAATTTACGCCCTTTAACATGGTCCGATCACATGGCAGCACTTTTCAAGATTACCATACACACCCACTCGGGTATAAAACCTTCCAAAAAATATCTTGTAACAAGAGCCTGGAAAAAGATAGAAGCAGAGGAGTTATGCAAATTACTTACCTCTACTAATAATCCGCTGCCTACAGATCTGGACCAAGCAACTAAGTCCTACACGAATTGGTTAGAAGAGGCAGGGAATAAGCTAGCCCCTAAAACACGTGTACGCATCCATAGGCAACGGCCCTCCGCACCTTGGTATTCACAGGAGCTCAGGGACCAAAAACTAGTGTGCAAATACAGGGAAAGAAACTGGAGGAAATATTATAAAGATGAAGAAAAAAAGGAATACAAACAGAGTTTGGCTCAATACAAACAACTACTACAAAGCACCAAACAAAAGTACTTCACGGAAATAATTCAAGAAGCCAAAAATTCACCTAAAGTACTGTTTAAAACAGTTAATACTTTAGCCCTCCCTTGTTCCCCTTCCATCCCAGAGAGTCAAGAACTATGCAATAGTATAGCCAAATTCTTTTTCGATAAAGTCAATGCCATTTTTCAAACATTCTCGAACTCCTCAAAGAAAAAGCCAACTGATTCATCGACCTGTTCAATGAAAGAAATAAATGATAACATTGAATTTAATAGCTTCAGTCCCCTCTCAGAAGTAGATACCTATAACCTACTTGCTAAAGCGAAGTCAGGCTCTCCACAGGACCCATGCCCGATAGAGACATTAAAACTAGCAGCGAAGATGGTGGTAGATAAACTTACATCTATCTTCAACTCAATGTACACAGAAGGATACTTCCCTAGAGACTGGAAACAGGCGTCCATCTTGCCCTTATTGAAGAAACCTAATCTAGATGCCAAAGACCCGAACAATTTCAGACCCATCTCAAAACTACCCCTGCCAGCTAAAATGATAGAAAGTAACATGAATGTCCAACTCAACCAGTTTCTTAAACTATCTCAGGCGCTGAACCTGACCAAATATGGTTTCAGAGAGGGCCATAGCACGGAAACTGCTCTTATCAAGTCCACGGAAGAGATTAGGATCATTCTCGATCAGGGAGGGAGGGCCGCCCTGATCATGTTGGACCTCTCGGCCGCCTTTGATACGGTCCATCATGCCCTGTTGGTGGACTGACTAGAGGAGATAGGAGTTAAGGGCTTGGCTAAAAAACTTCTCAAATCCTTTCTCTTAGAAAGAACCCAAACGGTCAATTTGGACAAATTTGAGGCAGAAGCTTTCTCCTTACCCTGTGGAGTCCCACAGGGGTCCTCATTGAGTCTGACTCTTTTTAATATATATGTGTCCTCTCTGGCCCCCCTTATTGAATCCTTCGGTTTTAGTTTGACTTCTTACGCTGATGACACCCAAATTGTGGTGACATTATGACCAGAGTTGTTACAGGACACCACATCCAAGCTACAGGACTGCATGAAAGCAGTGGGAACTTGGATGGCCATGAATTGTTTAAAGCTGAACTCGAGCAAAACGGAGGTTGTGCTTTTTGGCAACAATCCTACTTTCTGGACCCCAGATTGTTGGCCGAACACCCTAGGACCCCTGCCCTCTCCGACTAGGAAGGTAAAGAACTTGGGAGTATGGATTGATGACACACTTAGTCTTAAGGACCAGGTGAACACTGTGGTATCTACCACCTCGTACATTCTCAGATCGTGTAGAAAAATGATGCCTCTTCTTCCTAAAGATGTACAACAAACGGTGGTCTCTGCATTAGTAATGTCCAGATTGGACTATTGCAACAGTCTCTACCTCAAGCTACAAGAAGGATCTATGAACAAACTGCAAATGCTGCAGAATGCAGCAGCCAGACTCCTTACAGGCACTCCAAAGTATGTATCGGTCAAAGCAGAGATTAAAAAACTTCACTGGCTGCCAGTTAGGAAGCGCACCCAGTTCAAGGCTCTTTGTCTGGTTTTCAAGGCCCTTCAGGGAACGGGGCCAGATTTTTTAAAACAACACTTCCGCTGGTACCTACCGAAAAGAGCACTCAGGTCCTCGGATGCTAAACTGGTGATGATGCCCCGGGTGAAAAAAGCTAATTGGGGGGGTAGAAGTTTCATTGCAAATGCTGCTAAGGCCTGGAATTCCCTCCCAATCTATCTGAGACGTATGACCAAGCTGATGGCTTTCAGGAAGGCTCTAAAGACTTGGCTTTTCACAAATTAGGTAACGCAAATCATTAAGCGTTCGATCCCCGTGGAGATCTTTACCTTAGCGCCAGGACACCTTCGGGTAGCAGCTGCGCTCTACAAGTGTAAATAACATTAACATAACATTAACATTAACATGTTATTGTTCATGTGACGCAAATTCCCACAGAGACTAATTTTGCCATTGCTGCGGCGAGCTACCACCACTGTGGAAATCCAGTCCGGACACTCAACTGGTTTGAAAATATCCATTTCCATCAATTTTTCCAATTCGTTCGAGACCTCTTCCTGTACCATGATTGGCACCATACTCAACTTGTGAACTTTTGGAATGGCCTCACTGTTAAGCATTATACTGTGTACAACAACCATAACCGCTTGCCAAAAACCTTTGGAAATCTCTTTACCATATCCACGCCTACGGAACTTCCATCGTCCACCACCAACACTTTCTCCACAATGTTCGGGTCCAGGACAACATGCAGGTTACCTCGATCATGCCATCCAAGGACAGATGGCCCTATGTTTGCTACATATAGTTAACACCTTGCACGTCTTCCCTAAAAAAAAAAGGGTAACCATTTGAATCCCAACATGTCGATCCTTTCCCTGCATAGCTTTCAGGATTAATATCAGGCAGAGAGAGATAACTTGCCAATTTTCCCTATGAATTTGTTCCTCTAGATTTCCTCGTTAACTATTGCAAAAGGGATCTTGAATCTGCATAAACTTTGATGCAAACACCACCTATAAACATATTGTATTCGGGTTAACCTTTGGTGATCCTTTTGTCAATATTCAGGACAAATTTCTATTGCAAATTCATCACATTGACCAACTTAAGACACTCCTCATCCCCTCACTTTCACAGGAGCTTTTCCCTTCATAAATACATTTCACATTGTACTTCTATTTCTTGCATACCTTAGCAAAATGGGCAAAGGTCCCACAACTACTGCACTTCTGCTTAAGTGCAGGACATGTTCTGCTATGTGAAAGGTGTTCCTTGCTGTCACAAGGATAACACCTTCTGTCATTACTCCCACATTTTTCTTTAATACAGCACTTTTTCTCTTGTTCCACTTTGTGAGGCGTTACCTTAGAGACACAATTCTGTTCCATATCTGATTGCTTTCCTTCTGTGGCACATCTCTCTGATATATCAGCTTTACACACTATAGTCAACAGTTCCTGCAGTGGGGAATCTCCATTAACCCATAGGCCTTCTTGTATAGCTGGATTATTCGTATGTATTACCAAATGATCTCTTATTAAGTTGTGATGGATGACCCCAGATTTACAGTCAATAGCCAGTTTCTTAAGCTCTGCTACGTAGTCTTCAGCTGACTCACCTTTACTTTGCTTATGTTGGAAAAACTTAAATCTGTAATGCTTATGCATAATTGATGTGCAAAATATTTGTCCAAGTTCTGTAATGCAGCTGCAAACGTATTATCATCCCCACCAGCCATAGCCCTTGGCATGCGACTAAATGTTTTCAACCCTACTGGCCCCAAATAATGTAAAAGAATCCTTCTTTTCTGATCCGAAGACGTTTTCATTGATTCATCAATTGCAGCAATGTAATTTTCAATATACTCATTCCATTCCAACCACTACATGGAAGTCTCAGATCCTGACACCCAAAATGCATGCGGCAGGCTGATTTAAACATACTGCTGTGCCATGTTACTGTTCCTCAGAAAAGTGTGCACCAATAAAAAAATTGAACAAGGAAAGTAGCCCTTAAGAGAATGAGCAATGAAAATAGGGGGAAACCTTCACCTGTTTCCTGTATGGTTTATTTTTTTTCCCCCGCCAAACACACCCTGCTAATGACTCACGCAGGGGCGGTGCGTCCATTGGGGCGTTGGGGAGTTGCCCCCCCCGCCCGCAGCTGCTCCCTCGGCGTCTCTGAACTTAAGTAAACTCTCAGTTTACTTAAGTTCAGAGACGCCGAGGGAGAACTGACAATCATGTCAGTCAGCATGACGTCGGACCGCCCACCCCTTCAGAGTCTGAAGGGGGTGGGCGGTCCGGTGTCATGTTGACTGACATGATTGTCAGACCAGGGGCAGCAGCACAAGTGCGCATGAGTGGGGAAGGTCAGTGAATTTTTCGCCCGTGCCCAGTCATGCGCACTGGTGTCTGCTGTGGCTGGCGCATGCCCATTAGGAGAGCGAGGGTTGAGCAAAGGCTCAAACCTCGTTCTCCTAATGGGCAGGCGGGCGGAGAGTAACCATGCCCTCAGTCAATCCTGGCGCTGCCAGCAGCGCCAGGATTGGCTGACAGGGGTTTGCCACTTGCCAGAAGTGATGCAGCTGTTCCTAGGCGCCAGAACGGACCCGAGGCGGCGCGGACCTTGTCAGGTAGGAATAGGATTTTTATTTTAAAACTACCCTACCACCCCTCACCCCTGCGCAGCACAGAAAGAGAGTCAAGCAGACAGACAGCACGCACGGCCACAGCCGGGGGGAAGCTGGGCGCCACATCTTATTCGTGTCCGTTGCATCACTTCACCTCCTCACAGGGCTACCGGCCTGTGGTTGCAGGTTTATTGAAGCTAATGTGAAACGGATGCATTTTTTTACGACGACGCTTGTCACGTTCATCAAAATAACTCCACTTTATATCATGTGCTCGGTGCTCCTTAAATGCCCTTGGGTAAAAACGTATCCATCAATTTGCCCGGGCAGTTTTGTACAGCCTACCTGTCGCCAATGTGAAACCCGTCAGGCCTGTCTGTATAAAGCCAACACGGTGCCTCCCATGCTTGCTCTCAGACACTTTCCAGGATGCCTGTCGCCATTTCAGTCCTATTCTAATTTAGATTACTCAAAATACCAGCTTCCTGCCACAGTTCCGGCAGCCCTCTCTCTTCCTGATGTACTTGACAACTGCTTCACTCTCCCGTCAGGAAGCAGTGTCTAGCAAGGATGCAATGCAAAGAGCCTCCTGCAAGTACGGAAAAGTCCCCCGTTACTGTCCATGAACGCACAGCTCCAGAAGTGTGCAGAAGATTTACAACTGGTAATAAAAGTCACTGCAGCGATTGCGAATGTGACTTAATCTGCTTCCTTCGATCCGGCCCGGGGCAGGGGTGGGGGGTTAGGAAGGGTGGGGGCGGGTGTGTGCAATCCGTGAATGCAGGAGCATTTGCATTTACAGGCCTATGGGGTTATTGTGCTGCCTGTATGAGTGTCAAGCTGAGGGGTGTTTATTTGTGCACTGCCGCGTGTGTTTGAGAGGCTGCTCTTAGACGTGCATACATACCAGTCAGTTCTTGCGGTCAGTGTGCTTGCAGGGAATGTGCTGTTGTTTCTCGGGAGCCTGTTGGGTTTGACTCTCTTTCTATGTGAGTAAAATGTGCCACATAATCCTTCATAATTTGTCTTTTATTGCCGCATAAAATACTCAACTGTTACCTTGCCACATAATTCGACCCTTCCCTGTCGCATTATTACAGTGGCCCTGACTATTTTTTTTCATTAGTGTGGCTGTGGCATGAGTGTGTGTGCGAATGTGTGTCCTGTCTGTTCTATGTGTATGCACAGTGAAGGATTTGCATGTGAGGTCGAGCTATTGTGCACATGTGCATGCATGATGGGAACACTTGTGTGTGTTGGAGGTGTTGTTTGTGACACATAATGTGGGTGCCAGGTTTTTATAGCGCCGTCTATAGCTCACACCGCAAACCGAATAGTCTCTCGTGGTCCTTTAGATGGCACGAGCCATCAATAACAAACTCAGTAGCAGTGGCACCATTTTTACCGACCTAGTAGGGATAACAGGCTGAGCCTGCCCCGTCAGGTTTGAGCTCGTGGTTTGATGGTGAATCTAGAGCTGGCCTCTAGGACACCCGCCATGTTGGCAGTTGCCTCACGTGGGTTTTAGGACAGTAAAGTACCTGGAGAGAGGGGAGACAGAGGGAGACAGAGAGAGAGGGAGGGAGACAGAGGGAGGGAGACAGACAGAGGGAGACAGACAGAGGGAGACAGAGAGAGGGAGACAGAGAGGGAGGGAGACAAAGGGAGGGAGACAGAGGGAGGGAGACAGACAGAGGGAGACAGAGAGAGGGAGACAGAGAGGGAGGGAGACAGACAGAGGGAGACAGGCAGAGGGAGACAGAGTGAGACAGAGAGAGAGGGAGACAGAGAGAGAGGGAGACAGAGAGAGAGGGAGACAGAGGGAGGGAGTTCAACAGAGGGAGGGAGACAGAGAGAGGGAGACAGAGAGAGGGAGACAGAGGGAGGGAGACAGAGAGAGGGAGACAGAGAGAGGGAGACAGAGGGAGGGAGACAGAGGGAGGAGGGCGACAGAGGGAGACAGAGGGAGGGAGACAGATAGAGGGAGGGAGAGAGAGAGGGAGACAGATAGAGGGAGGGAGAGAGAGAGGGAGACAGAGGGAGGGAGTCAGGGGGAGAGGGAGACAGACAGAGGGAGACAGAGGGAGACAGACAGAGGGAGACAGATAGAGGGAGGGAGACAGAGGGCGGGAGACAGAGACAGACAGAGTGAGACAGACAGAGGGAGGGAGACAGAGAGAGAGGGAGACAGAGAGAGAGGGAGACAGAGAGAGAGGGAGACAGACAGAGGGAGACAGGGAGACAGGCAGAGGGAGACAGACAGAGGGAGGGACAGAGGGAGGGAGACAGAGCGAGGGAGACAGAGAGGGAGACAGAGGGCGACAGACAGAGGGAGACAGACAGAGGGAGACAGACAGAGGGAGACAGAGGGAGGTACAAAGGAAGGGAGACAGAGGCAGACAGACAGAGGGAGGGAGACAGAGAGGGAGGGAGACAGACAGAGGGAAACAGACAGAGGGAGGGAGACAGACAGACAGAGTGAGAGAGAGAGGGAGGGAGACAGAGAGGGAGACAGAGAGAGGGAGACAGAGAGAGGGAGAGGGAGAGAGAGAGGGAGACAGGCAGAGGGAGACAGGCAGAGGGAGACAGGCAGAGGGAGGAGGGCGACAGAGGGAGGGAGACAGAGGGAGGGAGACAGAGGGAGGGAGACAGAGAGAGAGGGAGACAGAGAGAGAGGGAGACAGAGGGAGGGAGACAGAGGGAGGGAGTCAGGGGAAAGGGAGACAGACAGAGGGAGACAGACAGAGGGAGGGGGAGGGAGGGACAGAGGGAGGGACAGAGGGAGGGAGACAGAGGGAGGGAGACAGAGAGGGACACAGAGGGCGACAGACAGAGGGAGACAGACAGAGGGAGGTAGAGGGAGGGACACAGGAAGGGAGACAGAGGGAGACAGACAGAGGGAGACAGACAGAGGGAGGTAGAGGGAGGGACACAGGAAGGGAGACAGAGGGAGGGAGACAGACAGACAGAGTGAGAGACAGAGGGAGGGAGACAGAGAGGGAGACAGAGAGAGATGGAGACAGAGAGAGGGAGACAGAGAGAGGGAGACAGAGGGTGGGAGACAGGCAGAGGGAGACAGGCAGAGGGAGACAGACAGAGGGAGGAGGGCGACAGACAGAGGGAGACAGAGGGAGGGAGACAGATAGAGGGAGACAGAGAGAGAGGGAGACAGAGGGAGGGAGACAGAGGGAGGGAGACAGAGGGAGGGAGTCAGGGGGAAAGGGAGACAGAAGAGGGAGGGAGACAGAGGGAGGGAGACAGAGGGAGGGAGACAGAGGGAGGGAGACAGAGGGAGGGAGACAGAGGGAGGGAGACAGAGGGCGACATACAGAGGGAGACAGAGGGTGACAGAGGGAGGGAGACAGATAGAGGGAGACAGAGGGAGAAAGAGAGAGAGGGAGACAGAGAGAGAGGGAGACAGAGGGAGGGAGTCAGGGGGAGAGGGAGACAGACAGAGACAGACAGAGCGAGTGAGACAGAGACAGACAGAGTGAGTGAGACAGAGACAGACAGAGTGAGTGAGACAGACAGACAGAGTGAGTGAGACAGACAGAGGGAGGGAGACAGAGAGGAAGACAGGGAGGGAGAGAGAGGGAGACAGAGGGCGACAGAGTGAGGGAGACAGACAGAGGGAGACAGAGGGAGATAGTCAGAGGGAGGAGGGTGACAGACAGAGGGAGAGGGAGAGAGAGGGAGGGAGACAGAGAGAGAGAGGGAGGGAGACAGAGAGAGAGAGGGAGGGAGACAGACAGAGGGAGACAGATAGAGGGAGGGAGACAGAGGGAGGGAGACAGAGACAGACAGAATGAGACAGACAGAGGGAGGGAGACAGAGAGAGAGGGAGACAGACAGGGAGACAGGCAGAGGGAGACAGACAGAGGGAGGGACAGAGGGAGGGAGACAGAGAGGGAGACAGAGAGGGAGACAGAGAGGGAGACAGAGAGGGAGACAGAGAGGGAAACAGAGAGGGAGACAGAGAGGGAGACAGAGGGCGACAGAGGGCGACAGAGGGCGAGAGGGAGACAGAGGGCGACAGACAGAGGGAGACAGAGGGAGACAGACAGAGGGAGACAGAGGGAGACAGACAGAGGGAGACAGACAGACGGAGGTAGAGGGAGGGACAAAGGAAGGGAGACAGAGGGAGACAGACAGAGGGAGGGAGTCAGAGAGGGAGGGAGACAGACAGAGGGAAACAGACAGAGGGACAGAGGGAGGGAGACAGACAGACAGAGTGAGAGAGAGGGAGGGAGACAGAGAGGGAGACAGAGAGAGAGGGAGACAGAGAGAGGGAGACAGAGAGAGGGAGAGGGAGAGAGAGAGAGGGAGGGAGACAGAGGGAGGGAGACAGGCAGAGGGAGACAGGCAGAGGGAGACAGGCAGAGGGAGGAGGGCGACAGAGGGAGGGAGACAGAGGGAGGGAGACAGATAGAGGGAGACAGATAGAGGGAGACAGAGAGAGAGGGAGACAGAGGGAGGGAGACAGAGGGAGGGAGTCAGGGGAAAGGGAGACAGACAGAGGGAGACAGACAGAGGGAGGGAGACAGAGGGAGGGAGACAGAGGGAGGGACAGAGGGAGGGACAGAGGGAGGGAGACAGAGGGAGGGAGACAGAGAGGGACACAGGGGGCAACAGACAGAGGGAGACAGACAGAGGGAGGTAGAGGGAGGGACACAGGAAGGGAGACAGAGGGAGGGAGACAGACAGACAGACAGAGTGAGAGACAGAGGGAGGGAGACAGAGAGGGAGACAGAGAGAGAGGGAGACAGAGAGAGGGAGACAGAGAGAGGGAGAGAGAGAGAGAGAGACAGAGGGAGGGAGACAGGCAGAGGGAGACAGGCAGAGACAGACAGACAGAGGGAGGAGGGCGACAGACAGAGGGAGACAGAGGGAGGAGGGCGACAGACAGAGGGAGACAGAGTGAGGGAGACAGATAGAGGGAGACAGAGAGAGAGGGAGACAGAGAGAGAGGGAGACAGAGAGAGAGGGAGACAGAGAGAGAGGGAGACAGAGGGAGAGGGAGACAGAGGGAGGGAGACAGAGGGAGGGAGACAGAGGGAGGGAGACAGAGGGAGGGAGTCAGGGGGAAAGGGAGACAGACAGAGGGAGGGAGACAGAGGGAGGGAGACAGAGGGAGGGAGACAGAGGGAGGGAGACAGAGACAGAGTGAGACAGAGACAGAGTGAGACAGAGAGAGAGGGAGACACAGAGGGAGGGAGACAGAGAGGGAGGGAGACAGAGAGAGGGAGACAGAGGGAGGGAGACAGAGGGAGGGAGACAGAGGGAGGGAGACAGACGGAGGGAGAGACAGAGGGAGGGAGGGAGACAGAGGGAGGGAGACAGAGGGAGGGAGACAGAGACAGACAGAGTGAGACAGACAGAGGGAGGGAGACACAGAGAGAGGGAGACAGACAGAGGGAGACAGGGAGACAGGCAGAGGGAGACAGACAGAGGGAGGGACAGAGGGAGGGAGACAGAGGGAGGGAGACAGAGAGGGAGACAGAGGGCGACAGACAGAGGGAGACAGACAGAGGGAGACAGACAGAGGGAGACAGACAGACGGAGGTAGAGGGAGGGACAAAGGAAGGGAGACAGAGGGAGACAGACAGAGGGAGGGAGACAGAGAGGGAGGGAGACAGACAGAGGGAAACAGACAGAGGGAGGGAGACAGACAGACAGAGTGAGAGACAGAGGGAGGGAGACAGAGAGGGAGACAGAGAGAGGGAGACAGAGAGAGGGAGACAGAGAGAGGGAGAGGGAGAGAGAGAGAGAGGGAGACAGAGGGAGGGAGACAGGCAGAGGGAGACAGGCAGAGGGAGACAGACAGAGGGAGGAGGGCGACAGAGGGAGGGAGACAGAGGGAGGGAGACAGATAGAGGGAGACAGAGAGAGAGGGAGACAGAGGGAGGGAGACAGAGGGAGGGAGTCAGGGGAAAGGGAGACAGAGAGAGGGAGACAGACAGAGGGAGGGAGACAGAGGGAGGGAGACAGAGGGAGGTAGACAGAGGGAGGGAGACAGAGAGGGACACAGAGGGCGACAGACAGAGGGAGACAGACAGAGGGAGGTAGAGGGAGGGACACAGGAAGGGAGACAGAGGGAGACAGACAGAGGGAGACAGACAGAGGGAGGTAGAGGGAGGGACACAGGAAGGGAGACAGAGGGAGGGAGACAGACAGACAGACAGAGTGAGAGACAGAGTGAGGGAAACAGAGAGGGAGACAGAGAGAGAGGGAGACAGAGAGAGGGAGACAGAGAGAGGGAGACAGAGAGAGGGAGAGAGAGAGAGAGAGGGAGACAGAGGGAGGGAGACAGGCAGAGGGAGACAGGCAGAGACAGACAGACAGAGGGAGGAGGGCGACAGACAGAGGGAGACAGAGGGAGGGAGACAGATAGAGGGAGACAGAGAGAGAGGGAGACAGAGGGAGGGAGACAGAGGGAGGGAGTCAGGGGGAAAGGGAGACAGAGGGAGGGAGACAGAGGGAGGGAGACAGAGTGAGACAGAGACAGAGTGAGACAGAGAGAGAGGGAGACACAGAGGGAGGGAGACACAGAGGGAGGGAGACACAGAGGGAGGGAGACAGAGGGAGGGAGACAGAGGGAGGGAGACAGACAGAGGGAGAGACAGAGGGAGGGAGACAGAGGGAGGGAGACAGAGGGAGGGAGACAGAGGGAGGGAGGCAGAGGGAGGGAGACAGAGGGAGGGAGACAGAGGGAGGGTGACAGAGGGAGGGAGACAGATAGAGGGAGACAGAGGGAGAAAGAGAGAGAGGGAGACAGAGAGAGAGGGAGACAGAGGGAGGGAGTCAGAGGGAGGGAGTCAGGGGGAGAGGGAGACAGACAGAGACAGACAGAGTGAGGGAGACAGACAGAGTGAGTGAGACAGACAGAGGGAGGGAGACAGAGAGGAAGACAGAGGGAGGGAGAGAGAGGGAGACAGAGGGCGACAGAGTGAGGGAGACAGACAGAGGGAGACAGAGGGAGATAGACAGAGGGAGGAGGGTGACAGACAGAGGGAGAGGGAGAGAGAGAGAGAGGGAGGGAGACAGAGAGAGAGAGGGAGGGAGACAGAGAGAGAGAGAGGGAGACAGAGAGAGAGAGAGGGAGACAGACAGAGGGAGACAGATAGAGGGAGGGAGACAGAGGGAGGGAGACAGAGACAGACAGAATGAGACAGACAGAGGGAGGGAGACAGAGAGGGAGACAGAGGGAGGGAGACAGAGGGAGGGAGTCAGGGGAAAGGGAGACAGAGAGAGGGAGACAGACAGAGGGAGGGAGACAGAGGGAGGGAGACAGAGGGAGGTAGACAGAGGGAGGGAGACAGAGAGGGACACAGAGGGCGACAGACAGAGGGAGACAGACAGAGGGAGGTAGAGGGAGGGACACAGGAAGGGAGACAGAGGGAGACAGACAGAGGGAGACAGACAGAGGGAGGTAGAGGGAGGGACACAGGAAGGGAGACAGAGGGAGGGAGACAGACAGACAGACAGAGTGAGAGACAGAGTGAGGGAGACAGAGAGGGAGACAGAGAGAGAGGGAGACAGAGAGAGGGAGACAGAGAGAGGGAGAGAGAGAGAGGGAGAGAGAGAGAGGGAGAGAGAGAGAGGGAGACAGGCAGAGGGAGACAGGCAGAGACAGACAGACAGAGGGAGGAGGGTGACAGACAGAGGGAGACAGAGGGAGGGAGACAGATAGAGGGAGACAGAGAGAGAGGGAGACAGAGGGAGGGAGACAGAGGGAGGGAGTCAGGGGGAAAGGGAGACAGAGGGAGGGAGACAGAGTGAGACAGAGACAGAGTGAGACAGAGAGAGAGGGAGACACAGAGGGAGGGAGACACAGAGGGAGGGAGACACAGAGGGAGGGAGACACAGAGGGAGGGAGACACAGAGGGAGGGAGACACAGAGGGAGGGAGACACAGAGGGAGAGACAGAGGGAGGGAGACAGAGGGAGGGAGACAGAGGGAGGGAGACAGAGGGAGGGAGACAGAGGGAGGGAGACAGAGGGAGGGAGACAGAGGGAGGGTGACAGAGGGAGGGAGACAGACAGAGGGAGACAGAGGGAGGAGGGCGACAGAGTGAGGGAGACAGATAGAGGGAGACAGAGGGAGAAAGAGAGAGAGGGAGACAGAGAGAGAGGGAGACAGAGGGAGGGAGTCAGAGGGAGGGAGTCAGGGGGAGAGGGAGACAGACAGAGACAGACAGAGTGAGGGAGACAGACAGAGTGAGTGAGACAGACAGAGGGAGGGAGACAGAGAGGAAGACAGAGGGAGGGAGAGAGAGGGAGACAGAGGGCGACAGAGTGAGGGAGACAGACAGAGGGAGACAGAGGGAGATAGACAGAGGGAGGAGGGTGACAGACAGAGGGAGAGGGAGAGAGAGAGAGAGGGAGGGAGACAGAGAGGGAGGGAGACAGAGAGAGAGAGAGGGAGAGAGAGAGAGAGAGAGGGAGACAGACAGAGGGAGACAGATAGAGGGAGGGAGACAGAGGGAGGGAGACAGAGATAGACAGAATGAGACAGACAGAGGGAGGGAGACAGAGAGAGAGGGAGACAGACAGAGGGAGACAGGGAGACAGGCAGAGGGAGAAAGACAGAGGGAGGGACAGAGGGAGGGAGACAGAGGGAGGGAGACAGAGAGGGAGACAGAGGGCGACAGACAGAGGGAGACAGACAGACAGAGGTAGAGGGAGGGACAAAGGAAGGGAGACAGAGGGAGACAGACAGAGGGAGGGAGACAGAGAGGGAGGGAGACAGACAGAGGGAGACAGAGGGAGGGAGACAGACAGAGGGAGACAGAGGGAGATAGACAGAGGGAGGAGGGTGACAGACAGAGGGAGAGGGAGAGAGAGAGAGAGGGAGGGAGACAGAGAGGGAGACAGAGAGGGAGGGAGACAGAGAGAGGGAGACAGAGAGAGGGAGACAGAGAGAGGGAGACAGAGAGAGGGAGAGGGAGAGAGAGGGAGAGGGAGACAGAGGGACGGAGACAGGCAGAGGGAGACAGGCAGAGGGAGACAGGCAGAGGGAGGAGGGCGACAGAGGGAGGGAGACAGAGAGAGAGGGAGACAGAGGGAGGGAGACAGAGGGAGGGAGTCAGGGGAAAGGGAGACAGACAGAGGGAGACAGACAGAGGGAGGGAGACAGAGGGAGGGACAGAGGGAGGGAGACAGAGGGAGGGAGACAGAGAGGGACACAGAGGGCAACAGACAGAGGGAGACAGACAGAGGGAGGTAGAGGGAGGGACACAGGAAGGGAGACAGAGGGAGGGAGACAGACAGACAGAGTGAGAGACAGAGGGAGGGAGACAGAGAGGGAGACAGAGAGAGGGAGACAGAGAGAGAGAGAGAGAGAGAGAGAGAGAGAGAGAGAGGGAGGGAGACAGGCAGAGGGAGACAGGCAGAGACAGACAGACAGAGGGAGGAGGGCGACAGACAGAGGGAGACAGAGGGAGGGAGTCAGGGGGAAAGGGAGACAGACAGAGGGAGGGAGACAGAGGGAGGGAGACAGAGGGAGGGAGACAGAGACAGAGTGAGACAGAGACAGAGTGAGACAGAGAGAGAGGGAGACACAGAGGGAGGGAGACAGAGAGAGGGAGACAGAGGGAGGGAGACAGAGGGAGGGAGACAGACAGAGGGAGACAGACAGAGGGAGAGACAGAGGGAGGGAGGGAGGGAGACAGAGGGAGGGAGACAGAGGGAGGGAGACAGAGGGAGGGAGACAGAGGGAGGGAGACAGAGGGAGGGAGACAGAGAGAGGAAGACAGAGAGAGGAAGACAGAGGGCGACAGACAGAGGGAGACAGAGGGTGAGGGAGGGAGACAGACAGAGGGAGACAGAGGGAGGAGGGCGACAGATAGAGGGAGACAGAGGGAGACAGAGAGAGGGAGACAGAGAGAGAGGGAGACAGAGGGAGGGAGTCAGGGGGAGAGGGAGACAGACAGAGACAGACAGAGTGAGGGAGACAGAGACAGACAGAGTGAGTGAGACAGACAGAGGGAGGGAGACAGAGAGGAAGACAGAGGGAGGGAGAGAGAGAGAGGGAGACAGAGAGAGGGAGACAGAGGGCGACAGAGTGAGGGAGACAGACAAAGGGAGACAGAGGGAGATAGGCAGAGGGAGGAGGGTGACAGACAGAGGGAGAGGGAGAGGGAGAGAGAGAGAGAGGGAGGGAGACAGAGAGAGAGAGAGGGAGACAGAGAGAGAGAGAGAGAGGCAGACAGAGTGAGTGAGACAGAGGAGACAGAGAGAGAGAGAGATAGAGAGAGGGAGGGAGAGAACCAATACAGTAAAGAGGCAGAGATGTGTTACAGGTAGAAAACACTTAGAGGGCCTGTTTCCGTTGCTTGGCTTCAGGGTCATTTTGCAAGCAGACCAGTTAGAGTATTGGGCACATTTTTAATATGTTTCTAAAGTTTTCTTCTCACTTGTGCTTTAAAATGCTATATTTGGACCCCGTGTTTGCAACAATTTGCAGTAAATATGTGGTGTAAAAGCCGCCATTTGAATCCATTTTTTTGAAAAATATTTCTTGCGGGGGGAAACCCCCCCCGCACCCTCCTTTTGCAGTTCGGGCTCGCTCGCTTCGCTCGTTACACTACAATACAATTTTTTTCGCCCCACCACTTTCAAAATCCACCAGCTGCCCCTGGACTCACGATATGCACCAGCTTAACTATGCCCAGTGTTACTGCTCACATAGTCCTGAAACCACACTTTGCACAGCATTCGGCACTTCTGTGCTGACTCCGATGATTTCCTCACAGTAAAATCCAAAAATGGCCACCCAAGGTCACTCAGCGTAACCTGATGCGCAGTGCGCATTAAGACGTGTGCTTATCCATTGTGCACAGGGCGTGTTCAATGTGATGCCGAATCCAGAGTACGCGCATTACAAAGTTAGCACCAGCAGCACACAGGTCTCCGAACATCGGCACCCGCTACTCGCTGCTTGACGTCCTACGAAGATTCCAACTGTAAGCAGTTTAAAAAACGCACCGCCTGAATTCAGCACTGTCCTCAAAGTTGCGATCTTAACTCAGCACTCCGCAGACTTTTCAAAAGAGACACCAATATAAGATGTCCCAATTACTGGCACAAGTAGATTCAACGCTGATTACCAGTTCAGGATAGGTACCAACAAAGTTTAAAATTCCACCCAGAGGTTCAAAACCCAGCTCGTCGCCAAATTGTTGTGGTGGTTCTTTGGTACATTAAATACAGGTGTAGCAGCGGTATACGAATAGCTACTTTATTCACAAGCTCTAACCACACGGGAAACAGGTCCATCTAGTTCAACAGCTCCAACCACAATGATCTAGAATGTTTACAGTGGAACCAGACTTTGTCATACCCTCAACTGGACTATTAAACACATAGGGGCAGATTTACAAGAAAGTGACGCATCTGTACAGAAGCGTCACTTTCCCAGCGCCACCCTTAGAAACCCTTGCGCCACCATAGATGCACCGTATTTACAATACGGCGCACTATGGCGCAAGGATTGACAGATGCGTCAGACATTCTGACGCATCTGTTGGCGGAAAAGTCACGCATTGCTGGAGTTGTGTCGCAAGCACGACGTAACTCCAGCAATGCGTGTTGAGGCCTATTCCCACTACACTGCGTCACTACTTACGCCTTTGACGCAGTGGTGTCCTAAAAGTGGCGCAGTGAAATCTTATAGATTTCCCTGAGTCACTTTTACGAGGCCTTCCTGTGTGGGAACGCCCACCCTGCATACATTATACCTGACGCAGGTATAATGTGACGCAGGGCTTTACAACGTGACGCACCTCTCTAGATGCGTCACGTTGCAAATAGGCCGCATTGTTTGCGCCGCTGTTGTGGCAAAAAAGTGACACAACTGCAGCGCAAAAGTCACACAAGGGGCTTGTAAATCTGCCCCATAGAGTTCCACAAGATACAAACCATAACACTCAGTCACCGTCCTCTCTACATTTTGTTGAAGTTTTATTTTTTCATTTGCACTCACTGTGTGTGTTTTTATAGAAGGATAGGATCACGGATGTAGCTCCCATTGGTGCAATGGCACTGGTGCCCGGAGCCTTAAAGGTCCCATTGAATTCTGATAATTGCTGTATATAACTACCCTAGCAGCTGTCAAAGAGGGCATTTTCCTCCTTGCCTGAACCAGGACCCATGGCATTCTCGCTACTTGCAGGTCAACTTGCAGATGAACGTATCAAGCGGCACAACACAAGAGCCACAATATCAGTTTGATTAATAGAGCAGGGTCTCCCAAGAAGCCCCGAAGACACTCTTTCATGTAGGCAGTAAGCACTCTGCCGACTACATGCCAGGCTCACCACACTTTCAAAACTAGCGCACTCCGGTTAATGTAGTCAGCAGGCACGCGGCTTTCTGTCCTCTGCACGTCCTGGTGATGTACTGGGGAAGGAAAACTGCCATTCTCTCCCCTAGACTTTCACTGGCCAATAGGAGGCATCCAAGGAGCTAGATGAAATGGGCTAACAAGCTGCACCCTCTCCCAACACTTATATCCTCGTCCGCCTTGATCCAGCGCAACCCCTAAATTCATGAGTCAGGGACCAAAGGAAATCTCGTCATATATAAATTGCTTTACCAAACAACGGGGCCCATCACACATTACCCATAAATGATCCCTGAAGACGGGCGCTGGATTTGGGGGGTTTAATTTGTCAGTTTTATTAAGTACTATGCTTCACATTAATAACATTTATATATGATTCTAACTATTCGTAATTTCAACTTCTTCTTCTTTTGGTCGATGGACCATTAGTTGAAGAGTTGATGGTGACTATAATTAACTAAACAGTTTAACATTTAACTAAATAACCACAGAGTCACTTCTTCGGTTAATGATTATATATTATTAAATGCTCTTAAATTGATCATCAGTGCACACACAAGATTGCATATAAGAGAACAAATTATCAAGCAATGTAATTAAAATGAATCATTTGCATCGATATCAAAGCATGCATAGGAATGGGGAAGAGAAGGTACAGCATAAATACTTGCAGAAATATACTTGCAAATTAAAGCAATCAAGGAGGGTGATACCCACCAAAGAATCAGGAAAACCACTTCCTTGTCCGGGATGTGGCAAGAGGTCCCCAGAGATAGGCTCAGAGGACAAAGTTAACAGGACAGATGCAGCTAAGCTTGCCATAAACTAACTACTAAATTAATCTCCCAATTAATCTACCTTAATCTAGTTCTCCTCGGACGCAATCTCCTCCCAAGCACTCCCGCAACGTTCTCATACCTAAAGTGTTGTCTGGCTTTGTGCTGGTCTGCTCTCTCTGTCTTGGATCTGCCACTCTGGCCTGCACTGTTATACTGGACCGAACTGCCTCAGGTTCATCTGATCTCTCTCCGACCCTTCTCTCTCCCTCTCGTCAGATCTGCGTCTCGTCTCTTCTGCGTCTGCTCTCCGTCAGCTCTCTCATCTGCGTCTGACACACCCCTAATTGGGATATCAATTATACTCTTCTGTCTAGCTTACTATCTTACAATGTTGCAGTATCGGTAGAAACTCGGTCTGTGATTGGTTGTCATAAATCATACTAGGGTCACCCCATCCAGTTCTCCTCACAAATCCATCCTATACCGGTTCCAACAAAGGAATGATTTAAGACCAATACATTCGTATACCACTAGCATTCATAATTATACATTTTGTCACATTGTTCAATATGATATCCGTTTCACATTCGAATTGCACGTAGTGATGGCTGTTCCCACAGTCGCTGTCACGTCTTGGCACACAAACAATAGGACACAGGTCAATATGGCCTTCACACGAGTTACATCAGCTGGTACACTCTGTAGTCTGCGAGCAGGCAATCCATCCCGGCGCATGCGCACTTCACACCGACCAGGCCAACCACATGCTGGGTTAAATGAGAGGCCATTTTCATGCAGGCCCAATCCCGTACTAAAGTAAACAAACACAAAAGAATATTAATTCGTGAAATAAAGCCCATTATGTTTACCTCCCACCATACTAATGCCCTGTGTTAATTAAATTCTAGCAAAAGCTATTAATTTAAAGCAACCTTTTCGTTACTTGTACACAACATGCAAAATGTGCAATGTACAACATAGTATAAACATACAGTAGTACGGTTTTTAAATGTGCAAACAATTAATACGCACTCATGCCAACATGGTTGAGTATATTATGTAAAATGCGTTTACCCCTTATGTAAATGTGTGCATTCAGAGTTGATTCATTCCTGCAGTCAATACATTATTATGGGGTTACTTAATTTCATGAGGATGTATTTTACAAACCTCGCTCCATCAATCCCCCTTTGATGGTTTTACCATCATAAAATCCCAAAACATTCGGTTTTTCAAGTTATATAGTTGTTATTTTGTCTTTTGACCCTTGCTCCTTACATTTTCCATACAATTTTTCTTTAAAACCTTCCATCTCTATCTCCTTTATCTCTCTTTCCCTTTCTTTATGTTCCTTACTTAATTTCCTTTCTTGCTTTCCCTTGCGACTTTTCTTCACACAAACATAGGTCATTCGTATTATGAGTATCATGATAACTACAAAAACTATTGGCACTATTATTTTTCCTACTAAGGAACTACCTATAGAAGAAAACCAATTGCTTATAGTAGAAAATCTTTTACATAGTCTCTCCCAAACACCGTCAACCTCTAGTTGAGTTACTTCCTTATGCAAATCAGTGATATTCTGAATGTATCCTTCCAAATTCTTACTTTTGTCTGGAATGTAAGTACAACCATGTTGAACTTTCAGCATTCCACAGACTCCACCCTCTTTTGCCAACAATATATCAAGGGCAAGTCTATTTTCCATAACCATAGATCTCATGGCAATCATTTCAGTGTCAATCATCAAGAATCCTCCAGCAGTATCCGTTGATAAATGATCAACCACTGTGGACAATTGTCGAATTTTGTATGCATTCAGTGTAACTCCAACTCCAGGTATCAATGCTCCAAATATATTGCCTACTATTTCTGAAAAACTTTCTCTTTTTACACGGTTTAGTCCTTGCCTTACTTCATCAATTCCATTTGTACTTTTGTCTACATGATAGACTTTTGGAAAGACAATCCCAATATAACAAGTCCCATACCAGTGATCTGGCAGCCGATAATAGGCTTTCCTCCCACAGACATAATATATACCTGGCAAGACAGGGTCAGTTCCTCCCTTTAATCCGCAACCCCCAATCATTTTTTAGCTATCTTCACATTCACTGGAACCAATGAAATAGTGGTTGTAATTAGTTTTCTCCCTACGTAAGCATAATTTTCCCTTCTGCGACCAATCCAGAGCCATTGCAGCATAAGTCTCGCTTTTGTCATAGTTGCCTTCTCTGAAAACCCAAGGTGGTGTTTTCAATTTCTCTTCAAAAGCTTTTCTCTGAAACTTAGCCCTTCTTTCTTCTACCATCTCCAAAAAGATTTTCTCTTCCTTTTCCAATCTACATGTTAAGTTATTTTTAGGTCTCGCCTGGCGTTAGCAGCGTGCATGCGCTGCTCTCGCCATGCGAGGGCTTCTTGGAATCAATACGGTTCCAGAAGTCGTGTCTCAACTCCGCCTGCAATTTTTATTGGCATGCGTCGTTTGTCGTCAGTGATTATTCTGAACATACTTCGTTGATTGTACCGGAGGGTTTTTAGTCCCTCCTGGTTGCCACCCTGTCCTCTTTAGGCCACGCCCACCGGGACTGGATCTTTTACTGGCGGCGGGAGACGGTGGGTTTTATAATTACTGTCTGCACTTTTTTTTAGCATTACTTGTGTGTGGGCTGTGGGTTTATTTCTCTATGCCTTTCGCTCCTCACACCGCGATCTATTTGTGTGCTTCATCTTTAAGCTTGGCACCCGCGCACCTTTTCTTTTGCTGTGCGGGACTCGCCCACCAGCTATTTATTTACTTTGGCAACATTTGCACAGCTGTGGCTGGTGGCCAGTGTTCAGGAGCCCCTCGCGTTTCTCCTGGTCACAGGAAAGTCACAAATGGTCCAGGAACCATGATCAAAAAATGTGGTAGCCACAGGAGGGATAGGCGTGGCAAAGAGCAGCATATCGGCTCCCGGGACAAAGAAGCATTGGTATCGCTTAAACCAAAGAACAGACAGGGCCACAGTTTTATGTTTATTTTTAAATAACGGTTTTGTTACAAAATTAAACTTAACCAACACACACACACAAACGTTTCCTGCACAACAAGGAACAATGGTTCCTTGGAGATCGGTTTTAGATCGCCCTTTTCCACTTTTAAAAGTTTGTTGTTTTCCTGCCCAGCTCCCCCTCAACAAGTAAATAAATGGTTTACTCCCTCTCACGCTGAAGACTGAAGCACGGACAATGTAAGAGCGGCGTTCTTGGTGCCGGTCATTAACATTTACTTACAGCGGATCTTTATTTGATTTTGTTGATTAGAGCCAGAGTGATAAATTCCTTTGTGAGCTCTCGCAAAGATGCAACACAAGGTGTTTTACAGCCGATAGCGACCACCGCTCCTGCCTGTGCCATGCCTGGGTTTTCACACTGCTACCAGCCTTATATTTGACTCATTCACTTTTGTTTTGTTTCTTAACATTCCCAATATTTTTGCTTTGTAGACATCGTTGTAATGGTTTACTGTGTTTTTGAGCCATTGTTCTTTTCATCAACTTGAGATGTTGACTATAAATCAAAGCCCAATCCAACACTATTTAATGTCGTACAGGTCTTGATAAAAGATACATTCTGTTACCAAAGTAGCACACACTACCTTTGTGTCACAGGCAGTTAACTTATCTTTGGAAAGTTTATCAGTATGTTTAAACATATACCTGCGTACAGTTTATTCGAGTGCACCACAGCCACCAACTTCATTTCTGTTTGGCTATTATTTCAGCCTACATCAAGTCAAAAAATCACACAAATATTGCGTTGCTTGTCTTAGTTGCTGATTTAGCTGCTACTGCCACATTATCTGTTCCCTGGTTAATATGTCTTTCCAATCATAACTAATGTTTATCTGAAATAAGTGTGGTTTTGGTAGCCTAGTTTGCAGGAAAATAAACTAGCTGTACACTCCATATTTTGCATTTAATACATTTTGCTACATTCTGTTTAGTTAATTTTTTTGTGCTGCTTAGGATTTTTTGTTGTTGGGGAAGAGTTGGTATGTGTTTAAAGATTTTAATGACAACTTACTTTTTGGAAAAGCTGTTTATTGTAACATATGCTCAAAATTTTATAGCCTGATGCCTTATTGCCAGTAAAAATATACACGGATTGTGATCTACAGATAAAGCATTTGAGGCTCATCTGGACATTAATGCATTTTTAAAAAGCATTTGTTGCTCTTTTATGGCAGCTCCTCATTGGTCAGCATGCAGCAGCAGGGTGGGTGGATTCAAGCACCTCAAAGCTTGTTTCTCTTCAAAGCCATCCTGCTTATCTTTGGTATGCAGTAAGTTACGCAGGAAAGTGACTGTGAGTTTTGTTGCTTTAAGCATTCCACAAAGTGCTTGTGCTTTCGTTTTTACTCCCTCTTTCTGCTCACCCAATAACCCCAGCCAGATCGCCCTCACATCCAAACATGTTTTATTTAATCAGTCTACAGAGTGCATCTTTTCACTCTCCCACCTCAAGAACCCGCAAGCACTTCTTTTATTCCTTTTTATTTTTTTTGCATTTTTATATAGTGCAAATAAAGGTATCAAAGCACTTTACATAAGCACTAGTTCCATTACCGAAATTTGCCCTGTGGGGAATTATGTGCTGCATACCTAAACACTTATAAGGTCCCAAAGGCGAGACCTATTGGCTATGCCAATGCTTGTTATTAATGTATGCTATATCTAAATGCTTTGTTGTCAGGAAAAAATCTCCCATGACATTTGCATGTGCTATCTTATTCAACTCAGGTACTACAGGGACTTTAGAAAAGATTGTATCTACATTGGAATAATAATAATCTAGTTTACCTGTTCTATACAATAAACTTGATAAGACACTACAAGTCACACCATAAGTCAAAGGAAGGTGATGGTAAGTCACACCTTCGGAAACAGACAATGGTAACTGTATACATACATAACAATCCCTCACATCCATTGTTTCCACATATTCGTAGAGCAGTTTAGTGAAAACATTTGAGGAAAAATTAGTAACTGATCTATCATGATGAAAACTACTAGCGTCTACCTGTTTCAAGTGAGTAATAGGAATTTGCTTACTGTCAGTGTCTACCCTTGGACCTGTCAAGTTGGTAGGACGAGATGTATCTTCTTTAATCAAATGTAAAGGTATTATAATTGTTAATATTATCCAAAATACTATCAGTATACAAAATAAACATAAACAAGCTTTATAACACCTACGCATAAAACTACATCTAGATCTTGTTTCTTGTGTATCTGCCATAGTAATGTTAACCCTATGAAATTCTAAATGGATTTTCTAAATCTATCAAAAATTATATTCTACAAAAATTTAAAATAAAAATGTAGTGTGATCCCACACGTCAAAAGCTTTCTTCTTTACCCCTTCTTTTATTTTAACTAATCCAAATTTCAAGGACGTCTTCAGAAACTTTTCTTCAGTTGTTAACGTGACACCTTAATTTGTTTACAGTCTCTTAAGGTGGATCTAAATCACTCTTTTCTTCTCGCTCGCTGTCAGTGCTGTTTCTTTCTTTGTTTAAATCTTCTTCTTCAATCTCTTCCAACACTATGTAAATCCAGTCAGGTGACTTGAACTTTTTGTTTGGTTTTCTCACTCTCTTTGGTCGCAGCACTGATTCGTCATCCGACTCTTCTTGCTCTATTTCACCTGAAACTTCCTTTATCTGTTCTAGCTTGCTCTCGGGTCTTCCTTTTACCACTCTGTATTTCAACCTTTTAACTCCACTTGGCCAATGATCATCTGTCTTTGCCCTTTTTGGTTGTACTTCTCCTTCTTCCTTGTTCAGTTCGTACCTTCGTTTCTTTGCACCTACTTTAAGTTTGCTTTCTCCTTTTTTTTCTTCTTCTGTATTTCTTTCACTTATTTCTTCTCCATCCTTTTCCTCTTTATCGAGAAGTTGTCTTTCTTCTTGTTCAACAGCAGTTTCTTCAGTCCCAGTAGCTGGTACCCACTTTACTTGACTTGTGATAAGCAATTCTTCATCAAGCTGCTCTTCAGAGTCCTTTGGTTTAGGTTCACCAGTTTCAGAGTCTATTGCTGTAACCTCACCAATTTCTTGTGCTTCGGCCTCTGATTCAGAGCTTGTACTTGAGATCTCCAAATGCCGCTCTACTCGTGGTTCAAGTGGATTTGGGACTCGCTGAGTGTGACTGTCATGGATCCAATTTGGTAGGCCAGCACACTTTACTGCTGTGGTCGTCACCAATATGACCTGATAAGGTCCTTCCCAGCGGGGCTCTAGGCAAGTTTTTCTTCTATGCCTTTCACGTGAACCCACTCACCAGGGCTCAGATCATGCGCTTGAGTCTGTTGTGTTGTGATTGCGTCTGCTCCAACCTGATAAAACACAGAACGTACTACATCAGCCAATCCTTTGCAATAGTCAAGGATGAGATCATCAGATATATTTATTAATTTGTTCGCAGGTACAAATGCTTGTCTCATTGCTCTTCCCATCAATATTTCATGCGGACTCAGTCCTGTCTTTTTGTCAGGAATGCTTCTGAGACTCATCAAAACTAGGGGTAAAGCGTCAGGCCAATTCAGTGCTGTGGATCTACACACTTTCCCTAACCTGCTCTTGATTGTGCCATTTATCTGCACTACTTTTCCAGAAGCCTCTGGACGATAAGCACAATGAAGTTTTGGTTGAATGCTCAATGCCTCACAAATCAGTTTGATTGTTTCACTAGTGAAGTAGGTTCCTCTATCTGTTTCCATCGTGACCGGAAAACCATATCTAGGAATGTATTCCCTCAACAAAAGCTTTGCCACTGTCAGGCTGTCATTCCTCCTTGTGGGATAAGCTTCTACCCATCGAGAAAACAAACACACAATTACTAACACATATTTGAACTTGTTACATGGAAGCAACTCAATAAAATCGAGTTGTAGTCTGGTAAAAGGACCTCCTGCCCTCCCTATTGTTCCCAGACTAACTATTGTCTTTCTTCCTGGGTTTTGCTGTTGGCACGTCAGGCATCTCTGACAAAGGCTTTCTGCAATAGTCCTGAACTTAGTATTAAACCACGTTTGTTTGAATGATCTGACCATGGCGTCTTGGCCAACATGTGTCACTCCATGGTACATCCTTGCCATATGAGAAAGTAAACTATCTGGCATGACTGGTCTTCCATCAATGTATACCCATACATCATCATCTTCTCGTCTTTTACATCCTGCCTTTTCCCATTCCTGTCTCTCTTCATCACCTGCCTCTTCCTGCAATTGTCTCACTTCATCCCATGTTTCAATGGTGTTAGTAAACATAAGTTGACAAACCGTATGTTCTTTTGCTTTTCCCTGATTTATGGAAGTCTCATTCTTTGCACAATATTGTGCTACTTGGTCAGCAAATCTGTTGCATTGAGTCACATAATCATCTCCTGACTTATGTGCGACACATTTGACCACTGCAATTCGTTTTGGCAATTGTAATGCTTCCAGCAATTCCTTTACAAATTTACTATTCCTGATGGGGGACCCCGAAGAGGTCAGGAATCCCCTCTGCATCCATAATTCTCCAAAATCATGCACAATGCCAAAGCCATATTGACTATCAGTAATTATAGTCACTTTCTGACTTTTTCCCAATTTACAGGCTTGAATTAGAGCTATCAATTCAGCAACTTGTGCAGATTTTACCCTTTTTAGACAGGATGCTTCCAGGATTTCCACTACAGTACAGACAGCATAAGCAGAACTCAATACACCAGTTCCACAGACTGTCTTTCAGTTTAACAAAAGCATCCATTCTTTCTTCATCCAATTTAACTGGATCTTTCACATCATTCCTCGTCAACCTCTGCAGAGGTTTTGCCATCAGTGAAAATCCACTGATCCACTGTCTGCAATATCCAACCACTCGCAAAAACATTCGCACTTCCCTTTGTGTCATTGGCGGTTTCATGTCCCTAATCACTCGAATACGCTCTGATGTTACCTTACTGACTCTCTTCTCAGTCTTGTGACCTAAGTATTGGACTTCTCGTTGGCAGAATTGTAATTTCGCAGGGGACACTTTATGTCCACCTTCTGCCAAATGGTTCAGTAAAGCAACTGTGTCTGCAACACAGGCTTCTCGAGTCTTTGATGCCACCAGTAGGTCATCAATGTACTGAACCAAAACAGACTCTTCAGACATTCTCAAATCCTCTAAACACTTTTTCAATATCTGATTAAAAATTGAAGGACTCTCAGTATAGCCTTGAGGAACTCGGCACCATGCCAAAACACGATCTCCAAACCGGAAAGCAAATAAATACTGGCTATCTGGATGCAGGGGAATCGAAAAGAATGCATGACACAAATCAATCACTGTATACCACTCCGCATCATGTGGGATTTGGTATAGAATCACTGCTGGGTTTGGCACAACTGGACAACAAGGCAAACAATTTTATTTACCTTTTGCAAATCTTGTACTATTCTCTAAGTTCTATTTGGCTTTTTCAATCCCATAATGGGTGAATTACAAGGACTACTCATTAATTCTTTTAAAATTCCTTGTTCAATCATTTGATCAATTACACGAGTTATTCCTGCTATAACTTCTGGCTTCAATTTATACTGTGGCGTATTTGGATAGTCAATACCATCTTTCACTGTGATTCTAATCGGATCCACTTTCTTCATCAACCCAATCTCCTGTCCTGTGAAATCCCATACCTCTGAATTCACTACCTTCATCAATTCTTCAGGCACACTTTTGTCTGTAAGAAACAAATATAACTCATTCACTTCTGTTCCTTGCTTTGCTAGCACCATTTTAAACGCAACATCCTCATCAGGTGTCTGCAATGCAATACCATTCGGTGTGCAATAAATTGTGCAATTCATCTTTCACAGCAAATCCCTTCCTAACAAATTCACTGGACTCGAGTCACACACTACAAACCGATGCATGTCTTTAAAGAGACCAATATGTACTTCAATTGGTTTAGTAACTGGAGGATTTATCTGTTTATTTGAGACTCCTACTACCTGGATAGTTTCTCCCGAGAGGGGTAGGTTTGGAATTTCTGCTGCTCTCACAGTAGAACGGGTAGCACCAGTGTCCACAAGAAAGGTGATATCATTACCTTCCACTTTTCCTTCTACAAATGGACCTGACTGATCTACCTCTAAAGTAGCACCAAGCACGCACTCTTCCCCCCCCTCAGGCACCGTCATTGATTCGATTCAACATCACTTCCATTACATTGCATCCAAAATTGGGGAATCACATTTGTGTTAGTATTTTTACCAACCTGGTCTCCTCCGTGGAACCCTGTATCCGCACTGTATCTTTGAGCATTTAAACTATGTGGTAACTGTGGCTGCGGGACCTGATATTGGGTAGTAACTACCTGCTGCTGTGGTGTCTGTTGCACAACTATCTCACTCTGCACCTGTGGGGTTAAAATTTGATTTCCTCCATTAGTCCTCTGCACTGATCTACACTCATTCTTCCAGTGTCCATACTTTCCGCACCCATGACAAGGAAATTTCTTTTTCGCCTCTTCTCTGCTCATTTGTCCTCTACCTCTACCTTCACTGGATTTTGGAGCATTCTGACTAACTCCTCCGATTTGGTTTATCGCCTTAGAATTCAACTGAGTTTCCTGCTGCTCTGCTACCTTTACTTGTGCCCACATCATCTTTTCTTTTAATTTGCGATGGCGGAACTCAATGTCATCACTACAATACTTCGCATACCTCAAGATCTCATCGATCGTTTTGGCTTGCCAACACAACATATGCTGCTGTATCATCTGACTAATCTCAGGTCTTAATCCATACACAAACCTATACACAAAATGACCCATATCTTTGTCTCCAATATTCTCAAAACCACTATATTGCTTAAAAACTTGTAATAACCTCTCATAGTAGGCATGCACAGATTCTTTCGGCTCTTGGGTTGTTCTATCAATCTTTACCCAATCAGTTTCCTTAGGGGAAATTTTGCTTTTCAAGAAAGTAATCACTTGATGATACTTTTTCATCACCTCATCAGAAGGTGCTCCTGTTTTGGTATCTCTAGGATATTCATCTTTTGGCCAATCAACTGTAATCTTACATTCGGTCCATAAATCTGCAGGGACAACAATTTCAAATAATCCATCTAAATCCTTTAACAATACTTTCGATACTTTCACGAACCTCTCAACTTGTTTATACCATTCCACAGGTTTTTCTCTCAACCTGGGAAACTCATTGGTGAAAGACAATATATCCTGTCTAGTCCACGGAACATGCACATAACCTCCTACTGGAACTTCTCTCATGGGACATTCCAGGGCTACATTTTCTACTTCTCTTACTGGACGCAAATGTATTTCTTTAGCAGCTAATTCTTCCTTCTTCCTCATCCATCTACCCTTCCATCTTTCCACGTCTCCCCATTTTCTCAAAACAACCATTAACTCTTTTATCTGCAATCGTCTACCAGACGTATTCATATTTTCTATATCCTTTTCAGTAAAATCCACTCTATATGTCTTCTGCAACACCTTTGATCTTCCTATATCCATTCCCAACTCCTCTGCAGCTTCCACTAACCTTTCATGTAGATTTTTCGCTTTCCAAGTAATACTCTTACACAGATACATCAATTCATCATCTTGATAAGTCTTTAGCCTGTCTGGACTTATGGTCCCAATGATCATTTCTTCCAGATCTACTCTCAACTTACATACATCTATAAGCTGTGGTTGTGCTTTTCTCCTTTGTAACCCTTTCACCCAATCATCTAATTCTTCAGTGGTTGGACCTATTGAAACCTCACTTCTGGGAATCTCATCCAACTCTATCCTTTTGGGCTGTAACTGCATTATTTCCCTAGGTGTTTCGATTATTGTTAAATTAGTAGGAGGTGTTGATTTGGTAACTGTAGTGGGCTGTTCACTTTGGACACTTACAGCATTAATTCTACTACTAGCTGATGTTATGGCAGAATTTAATGGGACAGTTAAGGAAGGTTCATGGATAAGTCTATTTTCGAATACAGGTATTGCTGGTCCTATATTTACTGGCACAGTTATTGCATCTATTTTCATATTCATCTGATTCAATTTTTCAACTAATTCTTTAGTTTGTATGGCAAATTCTACTTCTCCTTCCTGCTCTCCTTCGCTTATAGTTGGAACTGGTGTCGTTTGAGGTGTCATTGGGGCTTCCATTGACGGTGCATTTGGTGTCACCATCGCTGAATTCTCCTGATAAGGTGGTGGTCGTTTAACTAATATGTCATCCAGCAGCTCATCATCAGTTTCATTCGGGTTATACCCATAACCAAATTGCTCTAAATGTCTCTTTTTCTCCTTACATTTATTTCCTGCAGTCTCTCCTACCATTAAAACTGGATACAATCCTTCAGTTATCTCTCCATTTCTCCACCTATTCATTCTATCTTCATGTCTTTCATCATGAAATCTTCCAAACATAAATCTATGAACTCTACCACCTCTGTATCTTTCTCTTTCATACATTTCATCTTCCCATTCTACTAGTGCTTCAAACTGTATAGGTCTAGGTCTTCTCTCAAGTTACGTAATACTGCCAAATTAAAAGAACCATGCTCTAGAAAAGCTAGAATACCATCATTCTTCGTACATCCTACCCAATTTTCTAGCCAAATACATGTGTGATAATCATATTTTAACATCATATAAGACGCTGGTGTCTTTGGTGGAGGGATAGGAACTCCTTCTCTTGTTATTACTGGTTTGTCCTTTTTAAAGAATCTTTTAATTTTGCCAAACAAAGTCAATTTCTCCTGTTTCGGTTGTTCGAAATACATTTTCGTTGCTAGTCAACAATTTTACTCGATACAAATCTTTGTCAACACAATCCACTATAATTCACCAATCGAACTCCTTTGCTTCCCTAAACACCTGACCAATGTCAGCGCGACACACTCTAACTCTTCCAATCGGAGCTTTCTACTACTCCACTATCTTGTCCAATACCAGCACGGCTCACACCAACCAGCCAATCTGAGCTCACTCTGTCTTTACAGATTGACCAATGCCAGCGCGGCTTTCTGTGACGTCAGCCCCTCCTCCTGCTGCTGACCCTCCCTTTGCAAAAATTATCGGCACTTTTCTAAGTCCGTTTTCTTTACAATAACTTATTAGTCACAACATAAAACAATACACACTGTCTGTTTACTAAATAGAGAGATAGTTTTTCACTCTCAAGAACATTCCTTCCAATACGGGCAAGAATAACAATTCCGCTATCCTTCCCCTCACCCAAGCTAGGAGAAGACCTGTTACTTCTTTAGGGATGAGGCCAAAATTTCACAAGAGGACCTTTTGTTGAAAAGGAGGTCTCGCTACTCTTACGGGGATAAGGCCAAAGTTTCACCGGTGGACCCTTTGCTACCTCACTCTTCCTTTACATACACACTAAATAGTATCACTAATTTAAACAGCCAATGCACCTATTCCCATGTGATTTCACCTCTCACACTTTTCTTCTGCCTTATTTCAGGCTAACTTTTACTTTGCCGGCTTCCCAGATACCCTTCTGTACCTGTGTTCCAAAGACTACATAAAAACACAATACTAATTCATTTTACATAGAATGTTAAACATTTAATCAATAATCAATAAATCACCAAACTAATCAATAATAACCATCATTCTGCTACCAGAAAAAGTGATCCAGCGCAACCTATGGATAGGTATTGGTAGGAATATTTCGGATATTCGCTTGACTCATCGAGCATGTCACGGACGGCACAGGCTGCAGCTGAGAGGTATAAATCCAAGATTGTTTTGGGCGATCCACTCACCCTTTTGAGGTCTTCTGCAATTTAACTCTGACAGCGCATACCAATCTGCAGCGCGTGTTTCACCACCCTTAAAGTGCGGACTACTCACCGATTGGGGGCAATATCCGAAATATTCCTACCAATACCTATCCATAGGTTGTCTCCCCCTCCCTTGTCCTGAGGAAGACCCGTATGCTGAGGATATAAATTACCCTCCAAGCGCCAGGGTCGATACGTCGACAATTTTCCCCCCAGTGGGCCTGTACCCGGTCCTACTCACAGATGATGGATCTCTGTGCATCGTGTTATGAATAAATAACTACCAGAACGATTCGCTAGGGGCAGGCCCAGATGAGAAACTGGTCTCATTGTTAAACTATAGCCAGTTGCTTTATGTAATGAAGATAATTTAATCTCCCTTGGATGTTCTTTTGGATTCTGTTTCCCTTTGATCTTATCTATTTTCACACATGAGCACACCCTTTTCCCTTCTCCTCCCCTTTTGGAGCAACCTTCCCATTCCTATTACTAAATCCAGCGATTTGTTTTGCGTTATGCATAGTTGAAGAAAAGAAATAAAAAATGTGTTTTTTTCGCTGGGTGCCCTTGTGTTTTTGAGAGTGCGCTTGTATATATATATATGTTTCTACATAAACTATGTATGCATTCATGACAGTATGCTAATCAAACTGCATCTCTGATGTGTTTTTCGAATCTTCAATATTGTACAACTCATCTGTAAGATTAATTAGTCTAGGACCATTTGTTTTCCATTCTAGGCGTGTATCAGTAACTTGAATCGGCATCTTTTCTGGACATGGAGCCAGTGTAGGTTCCTGAGGTGGGGGGTAATGTGGGCCTGTTTGGGCAGGTTAAGGTCTGGAGTCTCTTCATGAGTGTGGGTGGTTCCTGCATAAGTGTATTGCCGTAGTCTGGCCAGGTGGTGACTTGGCTTGAGCGACAGTTTTCTTTGTGCCGATTGGGAGCCATTTGAAGATCCTTCGGAGAATGTGGAGAGTGTGGAAACAGATGGCGGAGACTGTGTTGATCTGTTGTTTCATGGTGAGGTTTGTCGGTGTGGGAGAAGGTCCGAGTTTGGTGGGCAACCAGGTGTCGTTCCAGAGGTAGGTGTTGTTCCCAAAGATCAGCACTTCGGTCTTGTCATTGTTGAGTTTCAGACAGTTGGGCCTCATCCAGTCAACGATATTTGTCATGCAGTTGTGGAAGTTGTTCCTAGTGGTGGAGGTGTCTGCTGAGAGTGAGAGGATGAGTTTGGTGTCGTCGGCGTAGGATATGATGTTGGGGTTATGGGTTCTGACGGTGTCAGCCAGGGGCATCATATACATGTTGAAGAGGGTGGGGCTGAGGGATGAACCTTGAGGTACACCACAGATTGTGCTCTTTGGTTCTGAGGCAAAGGGTGGCAGGCGGATTCTCTGGGTTCATCTTGGGAGGAAGGATGCAATCCATTGAGAGAGTCTCTTGATGAGTTTGTGGTGGGATACGGTATTGAAGGCTGCTGAGAGGTCAAGGAGGATCAGTCTCAGCAATTCTCCCCTATCGAGGAGGGTTCGGATGTCATTGATGGCGATGATCAGGGCAATCTCGGTGCTGTGGTTAGCGCAGAAACTGGACTGAGAGATGTTGACCAGGTTGTTTCTCTTCAGGTGTTCGGTGAGCTGACAGTTGATGGCCTTTCAAGAACTTTGACGAGGAATTGGAGCAGCAAGATGGGATTAGCTGAGGGTTTCCTGAGGAGGGGTCTGACTTCTGCCCGTTTCCATACGTCGGGGAAGGTGGGTGTGGTGATGGATGCGTTGAGAATGGTGGTGAGTTGGTAGCTGATTTCCTTGCCTGTGGGTGCTCCTGAATGGATGGAGTTCAGGATGGCTGTGGTGTTCTGGGTGGTTAGATGTTCCCATGTGGTGAGCGGATGGTCGGGGCTGGTGTATATTGGTGTGAGGAGGCTGTTTTAGGTCAGTGGGTTAGGGTTTGAGGTTCCTGTAGATGGTGGATTCCTGTGAAGGGCAGATCATGTTGTTGATGGCTGCCGGGCAGGTGAACTCTCTGACAATGCTGAAGAGTTCCTTGGTGTGGTTGGTGCTTGATTCGATGCAGTTTGCCAATGCGTCCTTTTTCGTGTTTTCGAGGCGTTGGTGGTTTTTGTTGAGGGCTGACTTGAAGGTAGCTTGGTCTATGGGGACTCTGCTGGTGTGCCATCTTCTCAGTCGTTTGCAGCTGTGTTTCATTGTTCCTAGTTCTGGTGTGTACCAGCTGGCTTGTTTGGTGGGTCTGCAGATCTTAGCTGGTTGATGGAGGTGTCTCTGTCAGTGCAGTTGCTGATCCAAGTGGTGAAGTTCTGAACTGCCTGTTCCAGGTTGGTTGAGGGGTTAAGCCGGGTTGTGTTGAGGGCATCCGGCCATTGAGTCTGTGTAACTTTGTTTGAGTTGCGGAGGAAGGGGCTGGGTGGCCTGGTGGTGGTACATGGAGATCCTGCGATGGTGAAGTGGATGATGGCATGTTTGGTCCAGGTGAGTTCTGTTACATGACTGTACTTGACTCTGTTGCTGGCCGTGAAAGTTGGGTCAAGCGTGTGTTGTGCGACATGTGTGAAGTCGGTGACCAGCTGGGTGAGGCCGATGGTGCTCATGCGTTCCAGGAGGTTGGCGGAGTTGGTGTCTGTGGGCACATTGATGTGGAAGTTGAGGAAATCGAGGAAGATGTAGTGCTTGGACTCGATAGATAGTGGAGCGATGAAGTCGGTGATGGCGTCATAAAAGTCAGGGCATTGTCCTGGGGGTCTGTAGATGAGGGTGCCTTTGGTGATCATTTTTTCATCATTGTGGAGTTAGAAGTTGAGGTGTTCCATGATTGGCGTGGTGTTGTTTCAGTGGTGATGATGGCAATGCTTCCTCCGTGTTTGTTGGTGCGGTTCTGGTGTGTCATTTTGTAGCCATTGGGTGTTGAGGTGGTGATGTCAGGGGTGGAGATGGGTTGAACCTAGTCTCTGTGATGAAGATCACGTCAGGGGCGAGGGTGGTGATGGTGTCCCAGATTTTGGTAGCGTGTTTGCAGAGGGATCTGAATTTGAGAAGTAGGCATCCAAGTGTTCTGTGGCGGTTGACGTAGCTGAAGTGGGAGTGATGCGGGTTTTTGTGAGGCCAGGAGGTCCTGAGTTGCAGGTGAAGAGACATCGGCGGCAGGTGAGCTGTCCTACAGTTGATCGAGGAGATGTGAGGCAGCAGTGGTTGTTGAGGAGTCCAGGGTCCAGAGCTCGGAGTTCTGGGGTTCCTGGCGCTGGGCACTGTCCAGGCACGGACAGGCACAGACGGGCTTGCCTTTCGCATGCCAGTTGTGTGTCGGCTCTGTGCATCTGCTGCACGCCCATGCTGCGGCCTCCATTAAGTAGGTCATCGGAGGGGCACTGGGTGGCGCAAAGCGGGAGGGCAAATGGGCAGGAAGGAGTGGGTGGGAAAGGAGCGAGCGGATCCTAAAATGGCACTTTAAAGGAAAAGCAGCCAGTGGTGAGCAAATAAGGCTTGAAAAATAGAGGCACAAAAACAAAGATGCAGGCAGCGCAGTCACTAATTAACTATTTCACAAGACATACAATAATTACCCTATTCAATGGCAAAACACAGGCAAATACAGGCGGCAGATTAGAGACCATAGTCAGAGTCAGGGAGACCTGCTGCGGGGGAGCGGATCGGGGATCTGCTGAATCTGAATGACTATTCTATGTACCTTACTTAACCATCTTATCAATGGCCTGAATGTTGTTTTGGATGAACTGCTGCTCACCTAAGTCAGGAATAAGCAACTTCACAGAGGAAGTGTGAGTACAATTTGGTTCTCTCAGAACTAAAAATCTTTGAAAGAAAAGCAGAGAGGAAAGGAAAATAATTTACTCTTCTGAATCCAAATGCAACTATAATAACCAGATGACCAAATACAATACCAAAGTCTTGGCAACAAAGAAAGTCTACTTCTTAGAATGCATTAACTCTGTCCCTGCTTGTCTAAAGAGCTCTTTTGTATTGCAGACGTATTGTAGATGAACTTCGCACTTTGTCTTTGCTCTCGTCATTGATTGATGTGATGAGCTTTCCTCTGTTGTAAGGATAAGATCTACAAAGTCAGAGATGCTACTGCTAATGTACAAATGCGACTGGCTCTCAATCCACAAATGAGTACTATTCTCACACACCCCATGTTAGAAATGGGATTCCTTGTTGGCTGAGGTATGCAGTTACCCAGGCCAGGCCGGAACCACCACTCTAGTCAGGGTATGCTAAATCTGTGCTCACTGGTAGCTTGGCACAGAGCAGTCTGGCTTATCTAAGGAGGCAACGTGTAAAGTATTTGTGCAACACACACAGTAACACAATGAATACACCACAAAAAGACTCCACACAGGTTTAAACAAATGTATTATTATATTATAAACAAAACAAGGCCAAAAGGACAAAAATCCAATGTATAGAAGTTGAGATCATTAATTTTAAAGGAATAAATGCAGTAAAGTGCTTAGAAGCAAGTAGCTCTAAAAAGGTTACATTAGGTCACACTGGACCGGGTGCAAAGTCAGAGTTCAGGCCAACCTCGTGGAAGTGCAGGCCAGCTACATGGAGGACCCACTGAGGCCCCAGTGAACAAAGGCCACTACAAGACTCAAGCAGACCCCGGTTGTAGGAAAGTGGGTTTCTGTTGCAGTAACCCCCCCCAATTTTTGCCAGATTTCTGATGCACTTTGACTTGATGTGCCCTGGCTCCCTCCCAATCAGGTTCCCAGGGCCTGTGTTATTTCCCAAAACTGTACGTTTGTACCCCCAATTGGCACCTGTCTGGCCACATGTAAGTCCCTTGTAAATGGTTCCATGGGTACCAAGGGCACTGTGACAACGGATGGCCTCCAAGGGCTGCAGCACATATTGTGCCACCCTTAGAGGTCCTGTACCCCAACACACACACACACACTGCCATTGCAGGCTGAGTGTTTTGGTGCAGAGAAAAGTGAAGAGTCGACATGGCACACATACATGTGCGCCGTGCATGCAACTCAAAGCCCATGGTATAGGTAAGACACCCCTCTAGTTGGGTGCACTATAACACTGGTGAGGGTACAGTTGCATGAGCACTGTAACCCTACAGTGTCTAAGTCCATTCTTAGACAAGTGCAGTAGAGCCATAAAAGAGTATATGGTCTGGGAGTTTGTCATTACGAACTAAACAGCACCATAATGGCTTTACTGGTTTCTGGGAAGTTTGGTAGCAAACCTCTCAGCATAATAAACCACACTGATGCCAGTGTGGGATTTATTATACAATGCACTCAGAGAGCATCTTAGAGATATCCCCTGAAAAACGACCAGCCTGTGGTGGGTTCCCTGACTGGTAAATACCAGCCTGCCACCACAAGACATGTTTCTGGACCCCTGGGGTGGGAGCCTTTGCTCCATGGGCCCAGAAACAAAGCCATTCCTGAGCGGAGGTGTTCACCCCTCCCCAGATCAGGAAGAGCCATCTGTGGCAGGGGAGCCTCAAAGGCCTTGCCGCCTTTGCAACACGACCACCAGCCTCTCCTGCTATCAGGAGCAGGCCCTTTTCCTGTCTGACCCCATTTTCGGCAGAAAGACAGGCAAGAAAAATTGGAGCAGCCCAGAAGGTGTGCCCACCTCTGCCAACCCCACCCCTCGGGGGAGGCACGGTGAAGCCCACTCTTCAGGGCCCACCATCTTGCAGATGGCAGGCATTCTCCAATTAGGATAAAGGATTGTACCCACTCCCCCACGTGAGGAGAGCAAACCAAGGGTGTAGTCACCCTAAGGTCTGTAGCCCATTGACTACTACCTTGAGACTCTAAAATGTGCCCTAAATATAGTATTTTGGGGGTAGCCCAGAACCCAGACGGCAGATTCCCGCAACCTATGAAGAAGAAGGATGAAATAAGACGCACAGCAGAGGAGACTGCAGAAAAGAACTGTCTTGACCCCAGCCCTAACGCCCGTCTGCAGTTTCCAGAGATCCTGCGCCAAAAGTCACCTTTTCTGTAGCCAGCAACCTCCAGAACCCCTTGGAGGACTGACTGCCTTCAACAAAGACCGGATCTCCTGTGAACAGCAGTTCTGTTCAAAAGAATCTCCAAAGAAAGACTCTGAGCCTGCTGAAGACAAAGAAACCAGATGCCTGGAACCACCGCTCCACCCGTCACCAACGGTCCGAGTCTGAGTGGCCCACCAGTCCCAGCAAGGTCCCCCAGTGCTCCAGAGTCCGAGTCCACCGTAGGTTGACCCCTCCAGTACTCCCTGCAGCCTCTGCAAGGAGACCCCCCCCAATCGCAAGTGGCCCGGTGAGGTGAAATCCGACCTCAAAAGGCGACCCTGCTTCCAGCCGTCCTGCACCCTGGAGAAGAGGACCTGAGAGGCATCTACGTTCCCGAGCCATCCAACTTACCTGCCCAGCTGTTGGTTCCTCCCGGAAGACTTCCTGGACCGAGCCTGCAGCCAAAACCCATAACCTGCAACTTCCATTGAAAACAACGGTGCACCAGATGCCAGATCAGCACCCTGTACCCAGCCGCCCCTGTGCCGCTGTGGGTGCACCTTGTGTGCTAACTTGGATCCCCCTTTGCCCTGATCTTAACCACAGGAGCTTTGCTCCCTCAACCCTGTGGCTTGCCCGAGAGCAGCCACTAACCGACGGCCCCCTAGCCCCATAGGCTAACATTGGGCCTCAGCACTCTGCACCCGGCCGCCCTAGTGCCGCTGAGGCTGCTCTTTGAGTGCATCCTTAACCCTGGGTGAACCCTTGTTCTAGCCCCAGTAACTCAACCCCAAAGACCTATTGCTTACCTGCAAACCGATAACCTCATTTTCCATCATCGGATTGCTTTGACTGTTTTCCTCCAAAAAAGTTCTAAGTGTTGAGTTGTGTTTGTATGGAAACCTAAGCCACTGTGTTTTAATGTTTAATGAAAAACTGTTTTACTTACCTTTGTCTAGGAAATGTCCCAGTGTGATATCTAGGCATATCACACAGAGTAGAAAAAGTAATCTAAAATATACTCTAAAGAGTAATCTGAAAAGTAATCACAAAGTAATTACAAATACCTATTGCCTTTAAATTTTTTACAAACTTGTAACAAAGTCAATTTCATCGAACTTGCTCGTTTTGATCAACCTGTCTTGAAAAGTACAACTTTACTTACCTGTACCAAGTGCTGCTTGGTTCTAAAAATGAGATACAACTAAAGAAATATTTTTGATACAAACAATTGGTCTCAGTTCAGTCTTTGAGTGTGTGACATCATTTCTTGCCTGAGTGTGTACAATAAATGCTTAACACTACCCTCTGATAAAGCCTTACTGCTCACCCACACAACCACAAATAGAGAGTAAGGTATTGTCTACTTTTACCTCTGTAAGCCTTTGGGGATCCACTTGACTCTGTGCACACTATACCTCACTTTGGTATAGTATATACAGAGCCAGCTTCCTACATTGGTGGATCAGCGGTGGGGTCTACAACTTTGCATTTGTTGGACTAACTTGGTCAACACCTGATCACACGACAGAACTCCTAAATTTTTCCAAATTTCTAAAAGTCTGGTTAGGGCCTTGGTTAAGTACCTTTGGTATTTTTTAGAAAATAAAAACCTCTCATAGTTAAGAGTAAGAGGGTTTAGAACTTTTTCTTAGGTCCCTTTAAAAGATCCCAACTATTAGTGAAAAAATGCACAGTGACAGAGAACATGGTTGAGGAGCTTAACCTCACCCCTTACCTCCATCTAGAGATGAGAGAGTTAGGGTCTCTATGCAACTCAAAAACATTGTTGTGGGGTCCCATCCCTACAAGAAAAAGCTCCATAAGCTCTTGGCAGGGTATGCTAAGGACCACCCATCTGAGCAAGTTCAGGACCTCTCAGATGGGGAAGAAAGTGGAGGGCATGAATCTAACTTACATCACCCCCCCTCACTTCCTAGGGAGGGGAGGGCCCCTGTGCCCCTAACTCCAAGAATACTACTCACAGCACACCTAGATCCCACATAGGTGGGTCAGGTACTTCTGAGACCACTGAGGACAGCCTCAATGAAGAGACCAACCTCTTAGTAAGGTTGGGGCAAAAAGATTAGACCTAGAGACCAGACTCCTGGCTCTAGACAAAGGAAGAGAAGAGATGGGCCTAGCTCTCATCAGTCGTGGCAGCAACTTAATAAATAGGGACAGAGAGCAACCTTATGATCCCAAAATCCCCAAAGGGATTGTCCCTAAATTGGATGGTGATGACATCACCAAGTGGTTCACAGCCTTTGAGAGGGCTTTTGAAGCCAGAAAGGTGAGTAGGTCTCACTGGCTAGCACTCCTTTGGGAACTGTTCTCTGGTAAGTACAGAGACAAACTTCTGAACCTCTAGAGGGGCGGAATCAGAGTCCTATGAACTCATGAAGGGCACCCTGATTGAGGGATTCGGACTCACTACTGAGGAGTATAGAATTAAATTCAGTGGGCTCAGAAAACCCAGAGTCAGCCCTGGGTGGAATTTGTAGACTACTCTATGAAAACACTAGGTGGCTGGTTGATTGGAAGTAAAGTGCACAATTATGATGGTCTTTATAATTTGTTTATGAAAGAACACATATTAAGTAATTGCATTGATAAAAGGTTGCAGCAGTATCTGGTAGACTTAGGTCCAATTTCTCCCCAAGAATTGGGAAAGAAGGCAGACCACTGGGTCAAGACATGGGTGACCAGGACGTCCACTGGGGGTGACCAAAAGATAAGGGTTACAAAACCTCCCCAGAGGAAAGACAGTGACCATCCTTAAAGATAAAAGTAAGGAGTCCCAGGTAGCCCCCCAAAACCCTGTCCAGGAGGGTGGGCCCAAAGACACCTCACAACCTAAAACTGGGTTTCAAGGTAAGAATTGGGATCTCAACAAGGTATGGTGTCACAACTGTTAAAAGACAGGACACCACACCAAGGACCCTAGCTGCCCTAAAAACCAAGCCCCAAGTGTAGCTCCTTGGGTTGCCAGTGTGGCCTATGGGGGTAGTCCCTCAGATGAGGAAGTCCACATCAGGTTTCGGCCGATTTTGTTACGGGGGGCCGATGTTGTCGACCCACGGTAACAAAAACAGCCCCCAGGTGCCCTAAACCGGCCCCCAACCTAGCAGCCCACCGGGGAAATGCCCGGTGCCCGCTACGGCCAGTCCGGCCCTGGTCCACATAGCCTTCAACTGGAAAGTGGGCCCAAAAGGTGAGTTTGAGATTCTAGAGGGGAGTAGACACTCCCACCACCTGCTGGTGAACGGAATCCCAACCACTGCCCTGAGAGATACCTGTGCCAGTCATACTGTGGTGCATGACAGGTTGGCACTCTCAAACCCGTATGTCCCAGGGGAGACGAAAAGAGTAAGTGCTATGCTAGGGGAGGTCACTGTTAGGCCTGTGGCTGTAGTGCCCATAGAAATATCTGAGTCCCTTAGTTGGAGAAAGGTGGTAGTCAATAAAGATCTTCCACTTGATTGTCTCCTTGAGAATGGCCGCCCAGAGGATGGTCTGAGCCAAAGTGGAGTACTGGCCCATGGCCAGTCCCTACCCAAGGATCTGGGAAGGCTGACCCTGCAGTTAGTGCAGAAAAGCTCCCCAAGAAAAAGAAGAGACAGTGTAGGGAAGGTGGACAACTATTAGCCACAGTTCCAGTAGGCCAGGGAGATTCTATCTCAATAAGGGAGAACTCCAAAGTTGACAATGGTGAAGTCCTTACTAGCCCACAAAAAGACGTGACTAGTCAGGCAACTGTCCAGCCTGAGTTGGGGGCTTCTCAGCTGACCGAACAGAGGTGAAAGAATGGTGTTTGATACCAAGTGTTGTGGCCCCCTATCCTAAAACAGCAGGCAGGCCACCAGAACCCAAAAGAAGCCTGTAAGTTAGCCCCTTTACCTACCAGTGAAGAGCTAAAGGTTTGGTTCTGGGCACTGACAGCGGTCATTGGCCTCTGCTGGGTGTTAGCCTTCATGGCAGCACTGTCTTTGGTATAGTGGACTAGCCCCCTGCCAAATAGCAAGTTAAGCCACCTGACACTGTTGGTCATGGTGGGGATACTCAAGCTGTGGGTAACCTCTCTGGGTAAGCTGGGACTTGCCCTAGCTAAGTTAGAATTTGCAGAGGTAGGCACCTCTGAACCCAAACTAAAAATATGGGGTAAAGACACTAAAGAGCTAGGAGAGGAGCATTAGGAATTAGGTCCTGAAACTGTTGAGGTAGGTCGGCTCCCCAAAGGGACTGATCTGGACAGAAAGATGTAAGGCAGAGTAGGCTCTGAAACTCTCAAACCACTTCCTCTACTCTACCTCGCCTAAAAGACTAGGAAACCTCTCCCAGGTTTGGCTGAGTCTCCTGGCCTTTGGGTTGGGGGGAGAGGCTTCATTACAGCTTAAAAGTGTTTTATGAAATTCCCAATGCTAGCCTATGAGAGGAGTAGGCCTCACAGCAGTGAAAACGAATTTAGATGTTTGTCACTACCAGGACATGTAAAACTTAAAAGTACATGTCCTACCTTTTATTAACACAGCACCCATCCCTTAGGGCTACCTAGGGCCACCTTAGGTGTGACTTATCTGTAATAAAAAGGGAGTTTGAGGCTTGGCAAGTGGTTTTAAATGCCAATTCGAAGTGGGAGTAAGTGGGAGTAAAGTCCACACACAGGTCCTGCAATGGCAGGCATGAAACAGGTTTGAAAGGCTATTTGTGTGGGTGGCACAACCAGTGCTGCAGGCCCACTAGGAGCATTTAGATTACAGGCCCTGGATACATGGTATACCACTTTACAAGGGACTTACAAGTAAACTAAATATTCCAAGCAGGTTTAAACTAATTATAACATGTTTAGAATCAAGAGCACATGACCTTTAGTACTGGTTAGCAGTTTTAAAGAGCTCAGAGTCCTAAGAACAACAAAAAGAAGGTCAAAAAAGAGGAAGAAGAAGGCAAAAAGTTTGGGGTAACCCTGCAAAAAGGGTCATTTACAACATCACGCATGTGCAGAACCAGATCCGGCGGTCGCGCCTTCTCCTACCTTCCCTGTAAAGCCTGGAACGATCTTTCCCTTGCACATAAAAGCCACCTCCACAGTTCATGAATTCCAGGAGAAATTGAAAACTTGGCTCTTCAGCTTGCTTGATCCCATTTAGCTCCTCCACCACCAGGTGAGTTGTGGGCTACACAAATAGACACAGCGTAAAATAATATTTCTTGTTTTCGAGGACACATGTCTAAAGTGCCTGCCCACTTGGTTCATTTTTTGCATCTTTGGATCCCATTAGACAAACTCAGCAAAGGGATAGCATTTAAAAAACCCACCCATCTTGCTCTCCAATTTGTGTATGACCTGCTCAAAACATCTCTGTCCCTTTTTAATAGATGATCTTTTGTTCCTCCTTAACTGTCCTTTTACACATGGAATAGTTCAGATTGAATGTAAAAGCAAAGAAAAGTAGAGGACCCTAATAATTTTGACCCCATCTTTTTATTACATATTTAGCCACATTATGAGAAAGATTAGTCTTTAACCAACTGTAGTTTTTTTTTCACATAACATAGTGCTTTACCCTTTTCAAGTTGGTTTTAGATGGATCAAGGTACAGGAGGTGCTGCGCTTTCAATGCAAAAATATCTACACAGATTGATGGATGGTGGTGGTGTTGCAATGCTTAAACTTGACAGCTGCATGTCACACTCTCGACTGCACCATTCTTATCAAAACTTTTGTGGAAATAGGGGCATATTATCATGGGCTAAATCTACAAATTAGCTTGCATTCCTTGCCGCTAAAGCAGCGTATAGTCTGTATCACTCTACTCTATTACGTCAAAGCCATGGCCAACTAGGCTGTTAAGTCCGACAGCGTTCTTCAGCGATAGCGGCTCATGTGTTTACATCTGTACATGTGTCATGTCAGCTAGATTAATTTATCAGCTAAGTGACATGTTTTAGACATAGGTAGACATTCTAACTTAATAGTGATAGAAATACAGCTCCAGCTTACATACCTATCTCAAAACGCCTCATATATTCATAAAACCATGCATCTAAAAATTGAGCAAGCGCTAACCTCGATTAGCATCTTGTTCTTTCAAATGAACCTTGACTCACTATACATCATCTGCACACCTCTCTGAGCACACGAAAGTCTGAATGGGAGGTAGGATTGTAGGGTTAAGTCCCCAGTAATTAGCGAATAGGATCTGTATCGCTGGATATCTCAGCGTCAAGTTGTGACTCCTCACTATCAAGGCTCGCGATATTTCCTATCTCAATGAAGATAAACCCTTGCTACACTAGCAGTGTCTAATTTCCTACCTCGTCAATTAATCTCAGCGACTAGCTGCATGAACTCACATACCCACCACTAAAGATCATGGTCTAACTGCTGATATTTCGATATAGCACTGATTAACTTGACTACATGCATGCCAGTTTCCTAGGATTTGTCTGGTCTCACTAATTATAAAGATTAACTACTAACCATTGCTTCCGAGTAGATGATGCCTGTAACAAAGTACTTCAAGACCTCATCAAGGTAGTAAGCACTATCTAAGTACCATTACAATACAGTGCAATTGTCGCCCATGTGCCCACTGTGCAGTGGGAAACTCAAGGTCACGGAGATGGGATCCTCCTGATTCTCTTTGTTTTCACTTGGCAATGATGGTGCCATTGTGGAGACTTTGGGTATAGGCTAATATGTGGCACAAATCTTTTTTTGTTGCCATTTCTTTTTGTTGCTATTGAAGTATGTGCTTTTGCGCGTATGAAATGTGAACATAGGCAAACATTTACAATGTATGGACGCTTTTGCTACTGTTAAAGCATTGTTGAACTAATTTTATGCCTAGAACTGGCGCTGATTGGGGAACGGAAGGAAGCCATTCGCTAGCCTGAGCATAACCTCTCAGTCCTTTCCATTTGAATTGCATAATAACCTCCAATGTTAATAAGATCTGTGCTTCATCCTCCTGACGTTTCTTTGAAATTTTTACAGGCACCACGTGGATAAGTGAGATTATCGATTTAATACTTAACAATGGGAATGTGCAAAAATGCCAGAGGGATGCTGTCTACAAACGCGTTGTTATGTTAGAATTTGCTTTGCCGGGAGTAGTACCACCAGGTAAGCCCAACAACCATACAATACAGCGCCTCTGCCACAGTTGTGTGAAATTTGTGTAGTCTGTCACATGCACGTGGGTTAGGATTTCCGAGTGTGTCAATATTGTTATAGCTGCACAGATTTTCTCCAAGGCTGATGAACTTTCTGCAGAGCGTGGTCTTCCATTAAGAGTTATGCTGGAGTTTTTACTTTTGGTTTGCTGTAGCATTTCTTGCCAGGAGTGTCCGACTATTACACAAAGGTACATTACTGCTTTGAAAACTTAGATAAGTCCCTGGAGGTGCTGCTCTGCCTCCTGGGTGACCTTCGTACCCTTAGACTCAACATGAAGAATCACAATGTACAAATTCACTTTGCCCAATCAGCTTCAAGTTCCTACTCCCTTATCCCTGAACAACTCATTCTAACTCAGATTAGTGCCATTGTGATGTAGATCCTGAATATTAAGTTCGAGATACCAATGGCATTAAATATCGGTCAATATATTGTGAGTATAAATCTATTGAGGATGGGAATATCGAGGGCAAGTAAATAGTTTATTTTTACTTTAATAATTTCACTTTTAAATATTGAATACTTAAGTATTGCGGTATTTAATATTGTTTATTACATAGTATCTTCTTCGTTTGTTTTAGATTTTTAGTAATATTTAAAATATATAATAAAAATCTTAAGTTCAAAATGAAGACTAAATACATACATTTGTATTTAAATTTATGCTTTTATGTCATTATTTATTTACATAGAATAAATAATATATGTCAATATTAAAACACTATTAAAACAATATATATAAAATTATATTTTCATATTAGTTTTCCATAGAAATTGTTTCAAAATAATTGTCACATCCTTAGACATACACTTTTAACCTAACATTTGTTGACCTGCAATTATAATAGTCAACATGGCATGCCCCAGCCCTAGTTATATGCTGACAGACCAGTGTTTGTAAGACTGAAGTTAGAATAGTAAGTCTGACCCCTCGATTATATGCACTTTCCCTAATATTAGTTGACTTGAAGAACAGAATTTAGAATTTTGTTTACTATGAGACAATGCCCATAAAACAAATGGCGTTTAACCATATCGTACACTCCTAAAAAGCTATTACTCAGCACATGTAGATATAGGAAAATCCAGTTAAAAGAACATGGCTATGTTGAGAAAAGCCTTGGTTTGGGCCTCTTTGATAGATTTAAAAGTCAACACCTCCAGGAGCTACTGTCATGTTCCCCTGCTAATGGGCCAGCTCTCTGAACATACTTTACCCACCCGCATTCAGGCAACGGGCCACATGTACAACAGCTGTACTCAGGGGCGGAAGCGGGGACCAATCCTAATGGCGCTCAGGACTTGCATAAGGTATGGCCATTACACTATGTTGAAGGCCTATGCTGTATCTATGGAGACAATAGCAAGTTCCTCCTCCCTGCTGACCACTTTGTGTAAGACATGGGTCTGCCGCCTTACATTCATAGTGGTATTACGACCACGAATTAATCCACATTGATACCCATGGACCAAATAGTGAATGACAGGACACAGTAGAAGAGCGAGGGCTTTACAAATGATTTTGGTGTCCGTGTTAATCATGGACTAAGCTTTATCGGAAGAGGGATCCTAGCCATCAGGCCATGGTTTGAGCATAATGGAGAGGCAAACTCCTGCACAGATTCCGGTAGGACCCCAATGCTATTAGCTTCCAAGTACACTTCCTGTAGGTGTTGTGTGAGAGAAGGGGAAAGGCCTGGAAAAACTGTGCTGGAATGCCATCACTTCCCGGTGATTTGCCACGAGGGAGCCGCCAGTGCTCTTCACAAAGCTCCTACAAAGTGAAATCGGCCTCTAGGTCTGTGACTGCCCCTCATTCAAGCACCTCGCCGGGTGTGAGATTCAGAAAAGTGGTGACGCAATCCAAGGCTGGCGGATGAGGGCTTCAGTAAACACCCTTCAGGTGAGTACTAAAGGTCACTACAATAAACCTCTGAGTGTGCACGTCCCTGCCCGCAGAGCCCTTAAGGTGGAAAGATGGAGAGCGAGGAGTCTCCCTTCTAAAGAGCCAGGCCAAGAGGCATCCTGAAGTGTCACCCTCTCTGTGAAGGAGCTGGTGATACGATTTAAGAGTGTATTTTTCCAGCCTGTCCCTTACCTTCTCAACATGTCGGACAGTTCTGCTCAGGATCCCGAAGTGATGGCCGGTGCCAGCTGTTGCATGCGTGCCAATTCAGTATCCCCCTGTATGAGCTCCAACTAAAGCGTTTGCCTCACCCCACAAGAGAGTCCCACACAACACCCTCAGACCATCGCCTTCATCGCCTCCCATCGTTTGCTCAGTGTAGACCCAAGTCAACTCAAATTAGTCCAAGAGTGCTTTCGCGATAATCTCCCGCCCCTCTGCATCCTGAAGAATCTCAGGGGCAAGTCTACACCCCGGGAGTGAGCGGGGTTTATTCCCTGAGCAGAGCTCGCAGAGCACTGGGGCATGGTCACAAAGGGGCCGAGGCAGGTGGGTCACACAGCGTACCTTCCCCTCCAGGGAGTCCCAGACCAATATGTGGTCCAATCGACTATGCATGTTGTGAGTGGGGAAGTAGCAAGTGAATTCCTTCACATCAGGGTGAGTGGCCCTCCATAAATCGCAGAGTCCCAGATTAACCAATGCCTCCTGGGGGGAGAGCATTATCCTGGGTTTTGTGGTCGGTTGAGGTGGGAGTCTGTTCAGACCACAATCCAAGACGCAGTTAAAATCGCACGCCCAGAGGACCAATCCCTTTACAGCAGGCATGAGGACCTCCTGGATCTTGTGGAAAAATTGCTGGGCCCTACCACCAGTTGGCACAAGGGGGGCCAGGCCCACACCGGCAAATAAGAAATTTGGGTGGCCACCAGCGATCTCCGCAGTCAAGGATAGGGAGGCCACTGCACCATTTTTCACCCTCCACGGTGCCTGTTCCGAATGAGCGAGGCCCCAATGTAATCCACTTGTGGTGCTGGAACTACCGAACTCTCCAGCTGCATGAGGTCTGGCCCTACTCCTTCGGGCAAAGTCTCATAGTCCGCTCACTCCTCATCCTCACCACAGTCTGGGGGCCCACCAGGCCAGGCGTCGGGTGCCGCGATCTTCTCAGCGAGCTTGCGGTATGTGGGAGGGCGCAGCAGCACCACTCAATGCAGTATGACACCTCTGGCAGGCATTCGGGAGCCTGGCAAGTCTTGCGACCACAGTCAGGGAGTGGGCTGCCAGCCGCAACTCAGGCCCCAGAGCAGACCCAACAGCCTACCCATTTCAATGGCAGCAGTGGATGGGCCAGGCTGAGCAAAGCACCCTGCACTACAACCCCTGCACTTACAGGAGCAAGCCCTAGCGTAACACAGCTTGATTAGGGCAGATTTAGGCAGGATGGATAGTTTGGTGGAACTACATGTCTCCCTAGTAGCACATCCTGCCTGCCATCTTTATTGGCCATGCCCCCAATTCTAAAAGTATTCTTGTTAAATAGTCTGCCTTCCTGTTTTTCCCACAAGGGATGTATTTAACGAATGAAAATTCTTGGACATGATAACAATTTCACAAGCCTATAAGAGGCCTTACCTGCGCCACTCCCATCTAGCATTAATATTAAGGTTGTTATGTTTTATACAGGTGCCCAAATTGGGCTCAGGTAGCAACCTGACCTTTCACCTATATTTCCCCTGCCATTACACTACATAACGGTTCTTGGTACTGACCTTTTACCTAGTTACGGTAATGCATAAATGACATGGGGTTTTCTCTGAAAACTAGCCTCATTCAGTATGCATGAGGATTCTTGGAATCACAGCAGGACACGGCAGGACACCATCTCCTGCATAATAGTTATGTATGAAGGTCATTCCTTCCATCATCCTAGTCTGACATGACTCAGCAAGGTATATCCCCTGGGGGTACCACATTGGGTATGTAAACACCATATCTCTGCTGAGGCGAGAGAGGAGAAAAGGACTTCCATGCTGACATACTGACGCGAGACTCTGTGGTTCCTGCACGCAGACACTCAAGCTCGCAGTGGTCTGACATCCCTTGCGGGGTGTCGATCTCGAGACCAAGATGGGGTCCCTCAGTCTCTCACTTCAGGTAATGGGGTTGACTTTATCCGAGAGGGATTCTTGGCTTTACACCTACATACATGCTAGGTACACGTAGGTACATCTAGTTAGGGTCGCATCGTAGGAGTACACATTTTACTGTCATGTATTTTATATACTTGCCTGTATTAATTGTTTTTGTACGATGGTAGAAATCTACCATCCTTTTACTCTGTTGGTGCTTATGATCATTTATATCTGCTTCTGTCTTATGGTTGTTTCAGCATACCTATTTTACACTAGAATGACGCGGGTTCAATAAATGCTTATTGAAAAACTTCCCCACCGTTTGTTCTGTGTATCTCTCTGAGACAAAGTGAGCACGAGTGACTGAGCAAAAAGTATCACACTGGTTCCACGATCCCTGATGGGACAGAGTTTTCATGTTCGATAGTTGCCAAGAACTATTCTCCCCTTGGTAAGAGGGGTTTCTAGAGGCACTGTGAGCTAGCTGGTATACAAGCTAACATACCCGGTGGGGGTGTCTAGAATCAGTCTGGACACCAATCCTACAGTGTATGTTGTCTAAACGCCCAGATCCTATATAGGTTTATAGGAACTACACGACACGGCGCCGCCAACTTTGGTTTGGTACTTATTTAACAGTCAAATCTGAGTAGTTCAGTACTGCTGTTCTCAGAGACCCCTAAACACATTTCCCCAGAGAGTGTTCCTATTGTGCATAAAACCTTATCTCAGTTTCCTTTAAACTTTTTCTTCTTCAAAATAATGGCTGACGAAGACGCCGCTGCGCCAGCACAACGTGCAACCGCAGTAAGAGAGGAAGAACAGGAGAGGGAAATAAGCATTTCAGAAAATGTTAGAACTATACTTACTTTAAAACTAGCACACTATGGAGTCACACCTAGGGGTGGAACAGTAACTTTTGTGATTGAGGCTCATGAGTCATACAGAACAGAGGTATTCTATTCAAGGGTTAAATTCCCATAAGCGGATGCACAATCAAATACATTTCATTCTTACACTGAAGATGAAACACCAAACGAATACTGTCCATATGAGGCCATTGAAATCCCGCTCACCTACCAGGAGCATATAAACTGGTTCAAAGGTGACCTTCCCCATACAAAAGACAAAATAAGACTAGGTCCACTCGGAAGAGATGGAGCCACTTGGCCAGTCTTAGCGGCTTACACACTGCATCCAGACATTGACTCAATGCCAGTAGCAGGCCGACGTCCACTTCATAAAGAAATAATAAAACTTTACAGAAACTTAACACAGTTTGTGATGAGAACACTCACACTTCAGCCATCAAGAGCTACACAAACCGGACAAATTCACTGATCTACAACTAAAATTACACCACAAATGGTACACGCCATTATCGGTAAAATGCCCAATAGATGTGAGCAAATGCCACTCTGGATAGCTCAAAAAATAACACAGCTAGAGGCAGTATTTCCACACACAAGCCCTCAAGAAAAACACAGAATTCTAACAATCTGCTTGCCAATGGGGATAGCTCCCCAGATAGAGGATTGTACCAGATGGGGTACAGTTTTCGCTGCAGTATATACCAGAACACATGGAATCCCATCATTAGCAGTAATACCAGATATATTAAAACAAATACAGAATGAGTATGGAGCAGAACCTGCTCTGAACTTAGTGATGAAATTGTTAGGAAATTTTGCCCAGGTATCAGCTATTATATTAGCTAACGTTAAAGGGGATGCAGCAGCAGTGGCAATACGCCAACGCCTGAGGGTCTTCACTCCTTTACAACAGGAACGTGAATTACCTAAAATTATCGTAGACACCTATGCTGAATTAGGTAGAGATAGTTTGGGAGCTAGAGCAACAAATCCTCAACTCATGGGTGGTCCTGAAAAGGATAACACCAAGCAAGCACCTGATTCTTCCAAGAACAAATGGGATAATAACAATAAAAAACAAAAGAATAGAGAGAATAGATCTCAATCCAGGAGTGAATCTCCTCAAAAGGAGCCCTCCGAAAGGAAATACAACCTTAGGAATAGAGATAACATTAAAAAACCTGACAGGTATCAGGATACTGATACACGTTCCTCTCGTTCCTTTCAGGGTTCATCAAAAACGCCTAGAGGGAAGGACGGTCAGAACACAGACAAAAAGAGAGTACAAATTCCAGAGACACGCAACGCGCTTCAGTCTACAGCTCCAAAAAAGAAGACAAGCCAAAATCTAAACCTCAATTTAAAAAGAAGAAAGTAGCAGGTCTTAAAGTAAGACATACCCAGAATTCTGAGGACTCAGCTTCTGAACGGGGAATGGGCTCTGGCGATGTTAGACAGCGTAGCAGAAGTAACAATAGCTCACTAGAACCTGATGGAATTTCTGGTGACAGCGAAGTTGAATGAGCATATCACGGTGGAAACACCTGATACACGGGTAAGTGTCCCACATAGGTTACATGAAATAACACTCCAAATGGAGGGGGACAAACCCAGAAAAATTAAAGTTCTCTTTTGGGAGAACCTGACTCATGGCTATGACATCGTTTTAGCTGAAAAAGATTTGCCGACTGAAATTGTTATGGATTGCCCAAAGGGAGAAACAGTAATTTTACCGGCTTTTTACAACCTCGGTCCAATATACTTAAAACATACATACACTAGCACTTGCTCAGCATTATATTGCAACCGAGTTGGGTGGGATGCTGAGTCATCTCACCATATAATCCCAGTAAAAACTACTCTAACTCCACAGAGACAGTACCTAATAAAACAAGAAGTGAAAAAAACAGGTCAGGGAGATCTTAGATCAACTTGAATACCAGGGTGTAGTAGAAACGTGCACCTCCTCAATGAATAATCCTTTGTTTTCCTTAATAAAAAACGATAATTCATACAGTCTAGTTTCAGACTACAGACATCTGAATACATGCACTAAAACATTTGCATTACAGAATGCACACAGTGCCGCATTAATGAATAACATTGTGCGGAAAAAATACAAAACAACACTAGATATCTCAAATGGATTTTTCTGCCAAAATATTGTGCCTGAAAGCAGATATTTGACAGCATTCTAAGCGCTAGGTTCCCAGTGTCAATTTTGTCGACCACCCCAAGGTTATAAGAATAGCATTGGGTTGTTCTCCTTCTAGGGTGACAGTTACTTCAGAATTTGGATGAAGAGGCATTGTCCTATGTAGATAATATTTATCTGATGGATGATGATTTAAAGGATCACTTGACCAGGGTGCGCAACATAATTTTGGGGTTCGCCTCTGAGGGCTACAAATTCAACTTTAAAAAATCAAAACTAGCCCACCTCAATGTCCTGTTTTTGGGATATGAGCTATCAAGTGAAGGAAAAAGCCTGACAACTAACTTTTTAGAAAAGTGTGCGCTGCTCCAACCTCCTAAATCGCTGAAAAAGTTACAATCCATATTGGGATTCTTAAATTTTGGCAGAACTTACATTTCGGATTACGCAGAAAGAGTAAAACCTTTCTACGACTTAATGAGACCTGATTTTTCAGTTAGGCATTGGACACAGGAACACACAGATATCCTTTGCTCCCTACAAGCTAACATGATAGCTTCAGAACACTTGCAGACACGCGTAAATGTCCGCAACCTAGTGATCCGTGTTATAGCTGGTCAATCTGGGTACACTTACCTAACCTTCAATGAAGGGGAAACGGTACCTATAGTATACAAATCACACCTGTACACAAACGCAGAAATGCGTTTTGCTTCTGCCAGAAAAAATACTAACAGCAGTACAGACCGCTGTAGTAAGAGAAAGAGCACTGGCTCAGGGGAAACAAATAATTGTCGTAACTCCAGTGCCAGCCTTAGAGGCTGCTACAAAGGCAAGCGTTCCGAAGGCTAAAGCCTTACATCCATGATGGATACAATGGGCTAATTCTCTCACTGCAGCGGATGTAGAATACAGATATGACCCTAGTCTAAAAACACAAGCATTCCTGCAATATGAAGAAGAATATTCTCTCCCAAATGAAATAATGCCTCTAGATCAGTATGAATATATAATTTACAATGACGGATCTGCTCAGCTGTACAGTGCCGCGTATGCGATTGTGAAGGGTTGCATGCAGGATGGCAAGTTCCATTCTAGCAGTATGAAGACACAGTCTCTAGGAGACTGCACTGCTCAGTTTTCAGAACTAATAGCCCTGTTTCTGGCACTAATAAATACGGATCGAGAATTCCCCACACTGATTGTGTGAGATTCCTCTTATTGTGTACAGTCATACAATGAGTATCTCCACTACTGGGGTCAGAATGGGTTTAAGGACTGGAAAGGTGGCACAATTAAGCATAAAATACTATGGGAACAGGTAGCTGAGTTGAAAAACAAACTACCAAGAGCTCCCGTGATACACACGCTGAGTCATCAACGTGATGGCGTTCACGTTGAAGGGAATTCATTGGCTGATGAAGCTGCGAAGGGGGCAGTGCGAACTGCTGCTGTAGCTGCAATCAATCATTCAAAAACAAGCATTTGCAATACAATCGGTCTCGCCTTTGGGACCTTTTATGTATTTAGCTATGCAGCACATTAGCCTGGGTGCTGAAACATCTACTGTTCTTTATCATGGAGGGAAAGTAAGCACCAAACTGCGTGACACACCAGGTATGGGAACACATGGAGAGAAATATTGCCTTCCAGCAGGAAATGGTATAGTCCAAAGCTCTGTTTTTAATATAAAATCATGGCCTTCGGTGGTCATATCACTGAAAATACAAGATTTGAAAAAAATATTATTGTCTACGGGTGCTCGTGGAAGACAATTTCTATGGACTGGAATCTAGAGAATGCTAAAGTGATTTTGGTATTTTACTGACCTCTGCTGGTCGTTTTCTATCAAGAAAGTTAAATAGAGACAGTTGCCAGAAAAATTAAAAAAAGAAAGTCCCTCAGCAGAAATCAATTCTGGTATTTTACCGACCTCTGCTGGTTGTTTTCTATAAAGACAGTTAAATAGAGGCAGTTGAACAGAAAATAAGTCCCTAAGTGGAAGCAGACAAGTCCTAGGGCTGATCTCCAGAGCCCACAAAGTACATACACATATAAGTATATAATAAGTATATACTAAAGTATATACAAGAGGTCTCGAATGCTCGACCTAATGAGAATAGATGGCAGATAATGGTAGCTGTCATTGTTTCACCAAAAGCACAGCCTTACCGAAAGGTTTTCCACTCAAGTACTCCTACAAGTTAGATGAAAATAACATTCCATATACTCAAATTCCAGGAGTGGGGGATAGAGTAATACCAAACATGGATCGCAGATTGGGTTTAATTCTAGCTGTACACGAGGGTCTAGGTTCTGCACACGCATGGATAACTGCGACGGTTTCTTTACTGAAACAACGTTATTGGTGGCCTGGGTTAACTAAACAAACAAAGAATTTTGTCCTAAATTGCGACATCTGCCAGCAGATGAAGGGTTCCACCGTAGCACGTCCAGCGCAGACACCATTACTAATATCAGACAGACCACTCGCTTGTGTCCATTTGGACCACTGCGGCCCCCTACAATCAGAAGGGGCTTACAAGTATATCTTGGTGGCAGTGGATTCATGCTCTAGATTCCTATGGGTATGGCCTCAATGCTCGGCTGACGCTCGAACTGTTATAAAAGATTTGCGAGTCTTCATAGGGACATACGCAGTTGGCACATTACATTCTGACCGTGGCCCCGCGTTTAGCTCTAGGGCTTACAAGGAGGCCCTGGGAGGTTTGGGTGTTGCATTGTGGTACTCCTCTTCGTACCATCCAGAGGGAAATTCGGTAGTGGAGAGGAAAAACCGCGATTTAAAGCAATCTTCAACAGCAAGGGTGTTAGGTTCGGGTGATAGTTGGGTCAATCACTTATACGTGATCCAACGAGCCCTTAATAATATGCCAAGAAGTTCCCTTGGAGGTGCCACTCTTTACAAGGTCCTGTTTGGGACAAGAATGTGGGTACCTGATCTTGATTGTGAAAGCACAGTAGTGGATGAAAAACAATTTGACATCAATAAACGTTTGGCTGTTTTACAGGATCTGAATGAATCCCGGGCACTACTAAGCAACGTGCAAGTAAAACACACCACCACTGGGGAAGTCAAATCAGTCATGGCAAAACCGGTTATGTGACGTTACAACGCATGCCATTACCCAGCATGCCGTTGCAACGCCAAACTTTACCCCAACTTGCTGTCGGGGGAGCGCTGGAAGTTGGAATAGATTAATTTTCTATTTCAACTCCAGTGTGTGTAACAGTAGGGAAGGTGTTGGAGTTAAATGCAACACCTTCTACCCACTGCTACGCACATTTTTCGTTGCAACGGAATGCAGGGTAAATGGATGCGTTGTAACGGTTGCAGTGTAAAGGCTGTTTCCCGGCAAAACCTGCCTGGGTTCCAAAGTTAGGGATCTGGTCAGAGAAAAGATTGTGGACAAGAAAGAAATTGGGCCGTCATACAGAAAGCCAGTCCCTGTCTTCGCTGTCAAAGGAACAAGAACAGTACAAGTATATCTTGGTGGCAGTGGATTCATGCTCTAGATTTCTACGGTATGGCCTCAGCGCTCGGCTGACGCTCAAACTGTTATAAAAGATTTGTGAGTCTTCATAGGGACATACGCAGTTGGCACATTACATTCTGACCGTGGCCCCGAGTTTAGCTCTAGGGCTTACAAGGAGGCCATGGGAGGTTTGGGTGTTGCATTGTGGTACTCCTCTTCGTACCATCCCGAGGGAAATCCAGTAGTGGAGAGGAAAAACCGGGATTTAAAGCAATCTTTAACAGCAAGGGTAAGGTTCAGGTGATAGTTGGGTCAATCACTTATACGGGATCCAACGAGCCCTTAATAACATGCCAAGAAGTTCCCTAGGAGGTATCACTCTTTACGAGGTCCTATTTGGGACAAGAACGTGGGAACCTGATCTCGTTCGTGAAAGCACAGTGGCGGATGAAAAACCATTTGACAACAATAAACGTTTGGCTGTTTTACAGGATCTGAATGTATCCTGGGCACTACTAAGCAACGTGCAAGTAAAACGCTCCGCCACTGGGCAAGCCAAATCAGTCACGGCAAAACCGGTTCTGTGACGTTACAACGCATGCCATTAAGTTAGGGATCTGGTCAGAGAAAAGATTGTGGACAAGAAAGAAATTGGGCTGTCATACAGAAAGCCAGTCCCTGTCTTGGCTGTCGAAGGAACAAGAACAGTACTTTTTCTGCCTCTTGCCGGAAAAAAAGAAGAGATTCGTCTCCATTGATCTGATCAAACCACACTATGTGGCCGATACTGAATAGTAGGCCTCGTGGGCTCCTGGGTAGCCGACGCTCTCCTCTCGCTACTATACAGGAAGTTCAGACAGAAAGACTCATAACATTTGAAGAGTCACCAATACGAAATGATGGAATTTCCAACAATGAAATGGAACTTGTTCCTCTTGAAACAGAACAGCACAACACAAATGAAAGACAAATATCAATTCAGCCTACAACTGATTTCTACATCAATATGCTTCTACAAGAGATGTCTGCCAGTTCAACAGAACCTGCTGAGCTACCAAAGATAGATCGAACTGCATGTGGCTACTTCATCGATTTTGATACATTCTCTCTTGATCCCAGTGAACCTGAGACAACGCCAGCTCCAGTTTCTCGTAAGCAACAAATTTGTGATTTCTACATGTTTCTGAAAAAGACTTATCTAGTATCACCATGGCTCCAACTCTGGATAATAACTGGAATATTGTTTTTTAGGTCTCGCCTAGGCAGCGCGCATGCGCTGTCTCTCCGAGACATCAAGTAATCAGTTAAAGAGGTGAAACTCCACCTTTTGCCGGGGAATTTCTCCTGCCGCTTGCCATTTGTAAACACTGCCATTGTTTTTCTTACAGGGCTTATAATTGGCTGTAGATCTGATGCATCACTTCCGTTCATTCCGGAAGCAGCACCGCCTAACTACAGTTCCCGTCCGCTTTCGTGCTTCTGTTTTCCTTTTGGGACAACTTTTGAAAATTGTAGCTTTCTACCCGCGCGTTCGTGTTCGTGCTCGCTGCCGTGTGCGTCTCCGAGATTTCAATGCTCATCTCCCCCCTTGTTTAAATTGTAGTTTTCGACCTGCGTGTTCTTTTCTGCCTGTTGCTGCTTCTATTATTTTGAGAAGTTTTCACGAGCGCAAGCGAACGCTGGCAGCGTGCAGATAGGCAGCGCGTCGCACACTTAATGTTAATGTTGTCTCTGCACAGAGGAAGGCGAAGGGTGGCCCTCATGTTCTGCCACTGCTCCAGACGAAAGACTGTTTGCATACAATATAAATGCAAATTCGTCATTCCGCATTTTCTAGTCCCTTGTCGCATTTTTCCCTGGCATCCCAACCAAAACAAATTGTGCAATTAATAGGCTGCTTCACGGACGCCATTTTTGTGAGCTGGACGCAATTTTTGTGAGCTGGGGCGTCGTCTTCATTGAGCCATCGCAAGGACTGCACTGTCTGTTAATCTGCGCATAATTTCTTGAAGGCAGAAGACGCCTGCTTAAAAACAGCAGCGGGAGAGCACAAAAAAAACTGTGGTGAGGTTCGAAGTGAGGCTAGAAAGAATTAGTCGAATCATCAAGCATAATTTTTTGGTGTGTCATTACCAAACAGTGATGTCAGTTATCATGTCAGTAACCATCATGTACAGAATGTATAAGTGCAAATACATCAGGGCATAGAGCAGGCGTTGCATTAATATTTAATGTACGCTGTAACCCTCCAATTGGAGTTGAATGCTCGCGAGCAGAGCCCTCGACAGTGCAGTCTCCTCAACTTTCTGAGTGTCCATGATGTACCCCCAGCTCATTGTCTCACAAATGTGTCCCAAGCTCCTTGCACTATGGACCGGTCTGCTGGGTACGGCTGGGAACTCATGAGAACACAGCTCCGGCAGTGATTCTTGTGCTGACGCTCACTTATAACACAATTATGGGTACGTTGACGAGTGTCCAGCCCCCCGAAATTTTTCTTAGCCCCCCCCCGAAATTTGGCTCTAGTTGCGCCCCTGAGTCAAACCAGTTGATGTGATGCTCGGCCCCTAGCTACCAGGCGCTGACTTTGCGCTTGGTGGTGCGCCTTCTATACCTCTCTACCACCCTGCTTCAATGTATCTAGCTCCTCAGGCGGCTTCAAGGAGTAAATGATGTCTATTGCTAGAACCAACTGTCTCCGGCTCCTCACGCTGCCTCTTCATATGATCTTTTCAATAGGCCCCAACTCGTGGTGTCTGCTCATGGCACTCTGTCCACCTCTCCTCATCTCATTGGTCTAGGTTACCTCAGAGCCTCACAGTACCTCTCCGCCCTAGCTCTGTCCCTGCATGGTGTTTAGGTGCCACGGGTACTTGCTGGGCAGGGGCGCAGGCCTTCATGTACAGAGCAGACTTGCCTCGGTTTGGAGATTTGCAGACTCCATCAGACATCCAAAGAGGGAAGGCTAGGAGAGGGGCCTGCTGCTTTACTCACAGGCACACATACACCCTTTCAGGACAAACACACAGTAGGAAGACTGGGATGGAGAAATGCTGATCCTAACACAATGCAGAACAAGCATTTGCAATGCAATAGGTCTCGCATTTACGCAAGTTTGAGCTATTGACATTGCAAATAACAAAGCCTTTTATTTTTGTTTTAGTTTTTAAAACAGAAATAAAAGGCATTGTCGTTTACAATGCCAATAGCTTAAACCCGCGTAAATGCGAGACCTATTGCATTGCAAATGCTTGTTCTGTTCTGGATTGGCCTAGTGACTCTTTTTTGCTTACTCATGAATGGAAATTATCTCCCAGAACGCTCTGCAGTTTCCAAAGTAAACTTGGTCTTGAAACCTCATACGTCATCTCATCGTGAACAAAGAGACCTGTCCTTCGTGAGCATTACAGCTGTTCCAATTCCTGATTGTATAGTTTGGGACAAGGTTGATTATGATGTATTTGTGCCTACTGAACCTTTGAAAATTCCACATCTATTTAAAATTTCTCTAAATGATATCATTACCTCCAGTACATTTTCTGATGATTGGGATTTTGAAACTGTAAATAATATGTTGTCTGATTTGGAACAATCCGCTGCATTTTCAAAACACTGAAATGTTAGAGGACACATCTGATTTTGACACTAAGTACTGTTACCAACATTATGGTCATCACTTCTTATACAAATCCAGTATCCCACGAAATGCTTCACATACCACCAATGGGAACATTGCCCAACACCACCAAAAGGTAGTTCAAAAATGTTTGCACAAAAGGTTTCCTATTTTTCAGGGTTTAACACTTCTGACCCGACCTCTTATTACAATAAGATTGCATCTACAACTGCACAGAAAAATATGCTGACTATCACCAAACAGATCTATTCTGCATCCTTTATTGCCCAACTGTCTGAACAGGGTTTCGACTTATGGAAGGACAAAATAGACATTAAATCAGTCTGGGGTTCAAAGGACTGGCAGGTACGGGGAACAGGAGCACTATTTCACGCTTGCCTCATCCTGCAGCAAATCATCTTTTTGAATGACACAGTGCAACAGACTTCCTGTCTTGGACTAGCCAATAACAAGGATTTGAACACACCTCCTGTTCCCACACCATCTCATATAAATTTTACATCAAATGGAGGGTATACAATAGATGACATCATAGAGTACAATACTTCAGACCTCAATTGCAAGGGATGGTTAGTTTGGCCCACAGACACAAACAGATGTCAATCAAGATTCAAGGGTACAACCAAAGGGTTTAGTATCCATAGGCCAGACCAACGCTATGTACAAAGAGAGCATCCAGGGGTGGTGACATCATACAGTGTTGGGAAGTTGTCCCTCGATTGACTAGAAACCTCAACACTGTCCCAGGTGAAACAGCACTTATCCTTACTCTCAGATGAGGTGGATATAAGGGATTTTTTATTGGGTCCCCATAAACCACGTCTGAAACGTTTCCTATATGCTGTCTATAATAATCTCTGGAAGATCTCTCAACAAGAAGCCGCAGAGAGACTTCTTGAAATAGATAGAATTAACCTAGAAAAGGTTTTAGCTGTAGTTGACAATGGTATGACTACATTAACATCCAGGATTTATTCACTGGGCAACATTATATCTTCTGCTATTGATATACTAGAACAGGACTTGTCCATATTACAACACGGACAATCACAACTACGTTCTATTATGTTATTAAGCTGGACGCTGCAATCATTGTGCGCTGGTTATGTGCCTTGGCGATTTATCAACAGTACGTCCCTATTCTCTGCATACAATCTAACTGAAAGCAGATAAAAATGGCACAAAGGGGAGCAAAATATACAATGCTGCGTATTGAAAAAATGGACTAATTACCTCTTACTGTGGCAGAGCCACCATCCACAGAATGGTTAATTCATGGCCATATAACATTACCGGTCACAACGTTCCAGTTTCAGTATTGCCTAGAACAACAACAGGCAGGCAGATATGAAGCGATGGGTAGGGAATTCATCAAGGAATCTTGGGAATTGCCATACAGACTTCAGTGCAGGAGTGGAGACATGGAAGTGTTTCTTAGCGGTACTAACTGCGAGAACGCTTTAAGTGGATCTCTCATAAGCCAGGATATCATGCTTCACGGGGCATGTAATGGTTCAGTTGCTAACTTATCCTGTCACTTGAAAGGGTCCCCGGCTCCCGTGATTAATCCGGTGTTCAAGTTGCTTTCGAATTGAAGTTACTTGATGCTGAACGATCAAGGTTGTTGTGGGATGCATCGCATATCTTGTCACTGTAAGCTCGGGGGTTACTTGCTGTATGCTAGTATTATTTCCACCGACCCACACAGTCAGGGAGGCACCGTTATGGCCTTTGTTGAATGTTTCCTTTATATGGTTTGATACTCTGAGCAGAATGAAAGCCATGCTTTTAAAGAAAACTGTGCCCTTAACCTCGACCGAGATCTTCAGGTCGCAAGCTCCTCAGCTGAGATAATGGCACTAGTTGTTCAAACTGCCCTTTCCATTTCACAGAAATGGTACAACGTATATTTAACATGTCTGATATGACGGGTATAGTACACCTATTTAAGACCATAGGTTATGGACTGTTAAGCACCTTTCAGACAATCTTCGGAGTTATTCCCAACTTCATACACTCCGTGTTTGGAAGCATTTTTGGAGGACTTCCGCTGATCCTGTTCCTAATAGCAGGAATCCTGATTGTAATTTTTCTGCCACGCAATGGACGTCCCAGTCACCAAAATAGAAAAAATGCTCTTGGAGCGCCAATACCGTGTTCGCATGGTAGTCCATCTGGGCACACCTCGCCTTCGGGAACTAAGTGAGTCTTGGTTCCTATCATTTCAACCAGTCTGGATAGACTGGTTCTGCCTGTCCTCCGCTGCCTATTCTGCTGACAAGAATGCGTGTTGGATCTCTGTCTAACACTTCCATCGGTTGCCCTACCGGACGTGGATGCTTTACTGGACCCGTTAAAGGCCCATATGCTGCTGTGTACTCAGCGTATTCCAATGTTGATGTCTGCATTCTTAGAGCCACCACGGGACGCTTCAGCTCCTGTTGAAACGGAGACCGGCTCCTCTACAGGCACACCAGTCATGGAGACTAAACAGGATTCCCCAGCATCAGCTGTGGGCACTGCAGAAGATCATCTGTGCTCGATTGACCTGATCTGTGAGGTGCTGCAGTGATCGTCGTCTGCGTTGGCAAGCAACAGTGATTTTGCATCTCCCAGCTAGGACACATAAACATTTTTGGCTCATCGTGTTCTGGGAAAAAATTGGCAGTTTTCAAAACAACCTAAATTTGGAAATCTTAACCAATAGACTCATTTTTGGTACTGCATGGCTTTCAGGCACTCATAGTTGTTCGAAACATATATACAAACATATTTTAAGAGACTACTTTAACCCCTTCGCTGCTAGGCCTTTTCCCCCCCTGTGCTAAGCCTTTTTTTGGCTATTTGGGGTAGTACGAGCTTAGGCCCCTGTAACTTTTTGACCACATAAGGTATCTATGCCAAATTTGCGTCCTTTTTTTCCAACATCTTGGGGATTCTAAAGGTAGCCAGGGTTTGTATATTCCCCTGGAGGGGACCCAGAAATTAGCCAAAATACAGCTAAATGTTGTTTTTTTTGGGGAAAAATGCGAAAAAAGGGCTACAGATGAAAGCGTCTTGTTTTTTCCCTGCAAATGGTATCAAAAAAGGGGTTGTGGTGCTGAAATCACCATCTTCCCAGCTTTCAGGGACAAGCAGACTTTTGTCAGAAAACCAAATTGTTTTACACAGTTTTGGCATTTTTCTGGGACATTGCCTATTTTTGCTATTTTTTGTGTTAATGGTAGAAATGGGTATGAAAGCAATAATGGATCCTGGAAAGCTATACATTTTGGAAAAGTAGACAAAATTCTGAATTCAGCAAGGGGTCATTTGTGTAGATCCTTCAAGGTTTCTTTATAGAAACTAACAGTTAAATATAGGAAAAATTGAAAATTAGTTGAAAAAAACAGCATTTTGTGTCAACATTTTCACCTGTAACTTCTTCTAATTAAGACAGCTCTTTGAAAGCAATATACTGTTACATCCGCTGGACCTTACTGGTTGTGTGGATATATAGGACTTGTAGGTTCACCAAGAACCCGACGAACCCAGAGCCAAAAACTGAGCAGCGACTTGCAATGGTTTTTTATTATGTACCGGGTATACAGCAATTATTCTGGGAAAATATATACATGGAAAAATCGGTATGAAAGACACCTATATATTTCTGAAATGGGAACAAAATATAGAGTTTAGAAACAGTAGATATTTGCACATTTACGAAATTGGGAATACACATACTAGCATGAGAATTATCGATCATTTTTCAAAATTACTTCTATTTTACACATTGTCTTTCATTTGGAAGGCAGAAATACATCGAAAGTCAATATGTAGTAACAGTTGCTTTACAAATCTGAATTACCCTAAGTCTCCCGATAAAAATGGTACCTCACTTGTGTGGGTAGGCATAGTGCCCACGACAGGAAACGGCTCACAACGCAACGTGAACACACCACATTTTCACAATGAAAAATTACCCTTTTTTTGCAAAGTGCCTAGCTGTAGTTTTTGAACCCTAGCTCTGCCGGCACCTAGGGAAACCTAGCAAACCTATATATTTTTGAAAACTAGACACCCAGTGGAAACCAGGATGGGGTGGTTTGATTGCCTCTCACCAGGTTCTGTTACCCAGAATCCCTTGCAAACCTAAAAATTGTCAAAAAAACACATTTTCCTCACATTTCTGTGGTGGAAAGTTCTGGAATCTGCGTGGATCCACAAATTTCCACCCACCCCGCGTTCCCCAAAGTCTTCCAAGAAAAATGGTACCTCACTTGTGTGGGTAGGCCTAGTGCCCGCAACAGGAAACGGCGCAAAACGCAACGTGGACACACCACAATTTCACAGTGAAAAATGACCCTTTTTTGGCAAAGTGCCTAGCTGTAGTTTTTGAACCCTAGCTCTGCCGGCACCTAGGGAAACCTAGCAAACCTATACATTTTTGAAAACTAGACACCCAGTGAGAATCCAGGATGGGGTGACTTGACTGCCTCTCACCAGGTTCTGTTACCCAGAATCCCTTGCAAACCTAACAAATTGTCAAAAAAACCACATTTTTCTCACATTTCTGTGGTGGAAAGTTCTAGAATCTGCGTGGATTCCACAAATTTCCACCCACCCCGCGTTCTCCAAAGTCTTCCGAGAAAAATGGTACCTCACTTGCGTGGGTGGGTCTAGTGCTCACGACAGGCAAGCGGCCCAAAACGCTATGTGAGGCGACATCACAATTACACTAGTCACAAAACAACCTGGTTTTGGCAAGGTGGTCCTAGCTGTAGTTTTTGAGCCCTAGGCTCGGCGGCCATCTAGGGAAACCTACCAAACCTACACATTTCTGAAAACTAGACACCCGGGAAGTCCAGCGATGGTGTGACTTGACGTGCGTCTCACCAACGTTCTGTTACCCAGACTCCCTTGCAAACCTAACAAATTTAGCTGAAAAAAATCACTTTTTGCTCACATTTCTGTGGTGGAAAGTTCTGGAATCTGCGTGGATCCACAAAATTCTTCCCACCAAGCATTCCCCCAGGTCTCCCGATAAAAATGATACCTCACTCGCGTGGGTGGGTCAAGTACCCGCGACAGGCAAGTCCCCAAAACCTATTGAGGCGACATCAAAATGACCTATCACAAAACAACCTGGTTTTGCAAGGGGGGTCACCTGGGTTTTTGTCCCCGGGCTCGGAGGCCATCTTGGGAAACTACCAAACCCAAACATTTCTGAAAACTAGACACCCGGGGTAGTCCAGCGATGTATGGCTTGCGTGGGTCCCCCAATGTTTTCCTACCCAGAATCCCCTGCAAGCCTCAAATTTGAGGTTCAGTGGAGAGGTGTGGTGCAGCGGCCAGGGCAGCTGACTTCGGAGCACAGGGCTCACGGTTCGATCCCTGGCTCCGGTGGCAGCTCAGCTCAGCACCATGTGACTATGGGCAATAGCTCACTTAATTTCCACGACGGCCCCCAGCGCCTTGAGACCCGTAAGGGTGAGTAGTTCGCGCTTTACAAATACGGATTTAGATTTTAGATTTTTTTTAGATTTAAATTTAGCTGAAAAAAAATCACTTTTTCCATACATTTTTGCGTGGGATCACCGTGCCGGCACAAATGTCCTACCACCCAGCGTTCCCCTTGTTCTCCCGAGTAAAATGATACCTCACTTGTGTGGGTGGGCCAAAGGCCTGTGACTAGGAAGAGCCCAAAACATAGGGATTTAGAGTATAGCACCGAGAATTCTAAGCGCTACATTTGTTTAAAAATACGTTTTTAGCCAGTTCTGCTTTGGACACCCACACAAGTGAGGTATCATTTTACTCAGGAGAACAAGGGGAACCCTGGGTGGTAGGACATTTGTGCCAGCATGGTGATTCCACGCAAAAATATGTGGAAAATATGTTTTTTTCAGCTAAATTTGAGGTTTGCAGGGGATTCTGGGTAGGGAAACGTTGGGGGATCCACGCAAGCCATACCTCATTGGACTCCCCAGGGTGTCTAGTTTTCAGAAACATGTGGGTCTGGTAGGTTTCCCTAGATAGCGGCAAGCCCGGGGCCAAAAAACCAGGTGCCCCCCCACCAAAACCAGGTAGTTTTGTTATAGGTAATTTTGAAGTCTCCACAATACGATTTGGGCCATTTCTTGTTTCAGCCACTTTGCCTACCCACACAAGTGGGGTACCATTTTTATCGGGAGACCTGGGGGAACGCTGGGTGGGAGGAAATTTGTGGATCCACGCAGATTCCAGAACTTTCCCACACAGAAATTTGAGAAAAAAGTGATTTTTTTCTGCTAAATTTGAGGTTTGCAGGGGATTCTGGGTAGGAAAATGTTGGGGGACCCACGCAAGCCATACCTCGCTGGACTCCCCTGGATGTCTCCTTTTCAGAAATGTGTGGGTTTGAAAGTTTCCCAAGATGGCCGCCGAGCCCAGGGCCAAAAACTCACGGGACCCCCCTTGCAAAACCACGTTGTTTTGTGATTGGTAATTTTGATGTCGCCTCAATAGGTTTTGGGCCCTTGCCTGTCGCGAGCACAAGGCCTATCCACACAAGTGAGGTACCATTTTTCTCGGAAGGCTTTGGGGAACGTGGGGTGGGTGGAATTTTGTGGATCCACGCAGATTCCAGAACTTTCCACCACAGAAATGTGAGGAAAATGTGTTTTTTTGGACAAATTTTTAGGTTTGCAAGGGATTCTGAGTAACAGAGCCTGGTGAGAGCCAATCAAGTCACCCCATCCTGGATTCCCCTGGGTGTCTAGTTTTCAAACATGTACAGGTTTGCTAGGTTTCCCTATGTGCCGGCTGCGCTAGGGCCCAAAATCCACAGGTAGGCATATTGCTAAAAACAAATCCGTGCCTAGTCGGCTTTCTGCCGCCCTGGGGGGGGATATCGGGGGTGGGGTTGCCCCGATATGTCCCCAAGAGGGGCAGAAACACTGTGGCTATTTTTGTGAGGGGTGGGGGCATTGGTATGCCCATTCTGGGTAGCCCCCACCCCCACGCATAAAAAAAGCCAGCGTAATCGTTGGCGTCTAGTGGGGTTTTTGCTACTGCCCCCATCTTCCCCCCAGGGGGGCAGGAAGGCTGTAATTCAAATTTGCCTCAAAAAAATCCCTGGCGTCTAGTGGGCTTTTTGCCCCTCCCGGCGGGGCAGATTGGGGGCTAATGCCCCCATCTGCCCCCCAGGGGGGGCACAAAGGGGCATGGGGTGGGGGCATGGGCATGCCCATATTGGGCAGCCCCCACCACTAATTATAATTTTTCAAAAAATCCCTGGTATATAGTGGGCTTTCTGCCCCACCCCCCCCCCCCCCGGATGCCAGTGTGGGATTTAATGAAAAATGCACACAGAGGGCATCTTAGAGATGCCCCCTGAAAAACGACCTACCACTAGTGTCCAGGCTGAGTGGCTGCTTTCCGCTGCCACCACCAGACATGTTTCTGGACCCCTGGGCCGAGAGCCTGCTGCTCTCTGGGGCCTGAAACAATGCACATCCTTGGACGAGGTGCCAAGCCTCCTCCCCCAGGATAGGCAGGGTCCACGAAGGGGAAGCTTCAAAGGCTTGCCGCCTTTGTGAGCTTCCCCAGGCCAATTGCTGCTTTAAGCAACTGGTCCCAACTGGTTCTGACCGTCACTTTGGGCGGGAGAACCGGCGGGAAAAACAAGTGAGGAAGAGAGGTGTGCCCACCTCTGCCAACTCCACTCCTCAGGTGGGGGAGGCGAGGTGAAGCACAACTCTCAGTCCCCGCCATCTTGCAGACGGGGGGACCCAGCCAACCAGGGAAAGGCTTATGCCCCCCTCCCACTGGAGGGTGGCATAATAGGTGGTGTACCCACCCCATGGAAGGGACCCATTGGTTCCAACCTTTTTACCTACCTGTAACGCCCCTAAATCTAGTATTTAGGGGCACCCCTGAACTTTGCCTCCGCAGACAAGAAACCAGAAGAAGTAAAGAAGAAGAAGGACCAAACAGCCATGCCGAAGCTAACAAGAGGAGGGCGCCCATTGACTTGGCCACAGCCCTACCGGCCTGTCCTCACCTCGAAACTGCAGAAGCGAAGCTCGGGTGTGTCCTGCAGCCAGCAGCCTCAAGAATCCGGAGGACCTGCCCTGCCTTCAACAGTAATTACTCTGTCTCCTGTGAACACCGGATTTGTTCACCAAATAGACTCCAGCTCCGGCAGGATCCGCGAGTCTGCACCATTCTGCACCTGACATCCACGGCCCGAGTTCGAGTGGCCCAACACCAAGAGGAGGTCTCCCCGGTGATCCCGACCCAAGATCCAGTGACCCCTGACCTGCCTCAAGCCTCCAGCTGACTCCTGCAGCCTCAAACCGGAAGGTCCCCCCAACCGCGACCAAGAGCAGGTAAGAAGATCCGACCCTAAAAGGCACCCCTGCACCCGATGCCCCACGGCCTTGGGTGGCACAACCAACAGTGCCTAACCAACCACCAGCATCCCAACTTACCTCTCCAAGTAGCGGTCGCACCCAGAAGACCTTCGTCCCCGAGCCTGCAGTGTTTTTGCAAACCGGAGACTCCCCATTGAAAGCTACAGGGCTCCCTACGCCAAAACAGCACTCTGCACCCGGCCGCCCCAGTGCCGCTGAGGGCGCACCTTTTGTGCTGGCTCAAACCCCCATTTGCCCTGAGCTTAAGTCCAGGAGCTTTGCTCCCACAACCCAGTGGTCTCCACGTCAGTAGCCACCAACCGGAGGCCCCCTATCCCCTATTGGATAACATTGGGCCTCAGCACTCTGCACCCGGCCGCCCTAGTGCCGCTGAGGGTCTAACGAGAGTGCATCCTTGACCCTAGGGGACCCCTGAGTCTAACTCCAGAATACCAACTCCCACAACAAAGTACTTACCTGTTAACCGATAACATTATTTTCCTCCATAGGATAACATTGACTGTTTTTCTGTGAAAAGTTTTTGTGTGGATTTGGAAAATCTATGAAAACCTGTAACTAAATAACAAAAACGCTTTTACTTACCTCTTTACAGGAAATGTCCCAGTGCAGTATCCAGGTATACTGCACTGTGTAAGAAAAGTAACATGAAAAGTAATCTCCTTGACATTCTACTACAAAGCCTATACAAAGTATATGTACAGTATATCAAAAGCATTGCATTACAAGTATCTCTACTGTAACCAAATCAAAGTGCATATACAATTGCAATTCAAACTGTTGACAAACTGCATTACTACTATAAAGTATTTATTGCTTACCTGTGTGAGGCTTGCTTGGTTCTAGAAAATAAAATAACTAAAAGAATATTTTTATACAAAACCAATTGGTCTGAAGTTCAGTCTTTGAGTGTGTGATATCATTTGCTGATTGAGTGTGTACAACAAATGCTTAAGACTACCCTCTGATACAGCCTTACTGCTCGACCATAGTACCACACATAGAGAGTAAGGTGCTATCTACTTTTACCTCTGCCTACCTTTGGTGTTCCACTGGACTCTGTGCACACTATACCTCACTTTGGTATAGTGTATACAGAGACAGCTTCCTACACAATCCTACAGTGTATGCTGTCTAAACGCGCAGATCCTATATAGGTTTAGAGGAACTACTACACTTCCACACCTGGCGTCCGAGGAGGATGACACCTACCAGCAAGTTCCACATAGCTCTGCGGCTCTTCACAGGGAGGTGAGGAGGCCACCAAACCAATGCTGTGCCCCACCACCAGCTGGCACCAGGGAGGCCAGGCCCACACCGGCAAATATGAAATTTGGGTGGCCACCAGCGATCTCCGCAGTCGGGGATAGGGAGGCCACTGCACCATTTTTCACCCTCCAGGGGGCCCCTTCCGACCGAGCGAAGCCCCAATGTAATCCACTTGTGGTGCTGGATCTACCAAACTCTCCAGCTGCATGAGGTCTGGCCCAACCCCTTCGGGCAAAGTCTCATAGTCTGCTCACTCCTCCTCCACACCACAGTCCAGGGGTCTGCCAGGCCAGGCGTTGGGTGCCGCGATCTTCACAGGGAGCTTGCAGTATGTGGGAGGGCGCAGCAGCACCACTCAATGCCGTATGACACCTCTGGCAGGCACTCGGGGGCCTGGCAAGTCTTGCGACCACAGTCAGGGAGCGGGCTGCCAGCTGAAACTCAGGCCCCAGGGCAGACCCAACAGCCTACCCATTTCAATGGCAGCGGTGGATGAGCCGGGCTGAGCGAAGCACCCTACGCCACAACCCCTGCACTTACATGAGCAAACCCTGGCGTAACACAGCTTGATTAGGGCAGATTTAGGCAGGATGGATAGTTTGATGGAACGACATGTCTCCCTAGTAGCACATCCTGCCAGCCATCTTCATTGGCCATGCCCCCAATTCTAAAAGCATTCTTGATAAATAGTCTGCCTTCCTGTTTTTCACACCTGGGATGTATTTAACAGTGAATGAAAATTCTTGGAGGCATGATAACATTTTTACAAGCCTATAAGAGGCCTTACCTGTGCCACTCCCATCTAGCATTAATATTAAGGTCTTATTTCAACAGCCCAACAACAGGCAAGAGCTTTGTGCTCAATGGTGGAGTAATTAGTCTCTGACTGTTTTAAACAACAGGAGGAAAATGCTAATGTTTGCTCCTTGCCATTCAGCCATTGTGAAAGAACTGCACCCAGACCAGCTTGACTTACATCTACCATCAAGAAATATCTACTCTCTGAGTCAAAAGAGGAAGGAGCAGGTGCAAAAGGAATCATTCAAGCAACACTATCCAAAAAACCTCAAACAGTATTTACTAGGTCCTGAAAATGACAGAAGCGAGTATATATCTTTGGGTGGGGCAGCATCCTTAATGGCCTGCATCAAAGAAAATGTTGGCTTGATCCCTTCATTCGAAATGTGATGTCCTAAGTAGTCTAGTTCTTGCATGCATTTGTCAGTTCTGAACGTTACTCCAACATCTTTGAAAATTTGTAATACTCTCTCTAAAATCAGGTTGTGTCTTTCAATGGTATCTGAAAAAATCAGAACATCATCCTGGAAGGCCTGGGTACCTGCCACAGCTCCAAAAATAATATCCATAAATCTCTGAAATACACTGGCAGCAGATGCCAGACCAAAGGGAAGTCATGAAAATGTAAATGCCTGAAAAAGCGTGACAAATGTGGTTACGTATTGAGATACCTCCACTAGAGGAATCTGATGATAAGCTGAGTGCAAACCATTCAGGCTAAGTTGGCTAGTAGGTCATGGACTTTTGTGAGGGGATGGCAATCAACCACAATGTTTTTAATGTGAGAATGTCCATACATAGCTGAATCTCCCAAGATTTCTTCTGCACAATGACTATAGGACTCGCCCACTCCACAGATTCTGTAGGTACAATAACACTTTTAAAAGTCAATTTCTGTAATACTTTTTACGTTCCTCCCTCACATTTAAAGGGACAGGTCTGACCTTATGTACAATTGGGACAGCATAGGATTTAAATTAGATCGTATGCACAACATTTTAAATAGAGCTAATCTTGTTACTAAACATCTCAAGACTCAGGAAATTTCCTGAAAAAATCAGTTGTGGACCTGTCTGCAGACCCATGACCTGAAGTAGCTAGTGTGAAGAGTGTCTCAACAAGCGACAGAAATGGACTGGATAGGCTATGTGCATTTTCTGCAGAGTCTAATTTGAGTTGCTAATCATCTAAGAATGTATCAATTGCCAATTACGGGTGTCTCCACTACAGGGATTAACATAAGACCCAATTTGGCCAAGTCCTGCCATCCAACCAGATTTCTACCCTTGATAGCAAAATCAATTTTCGTAGTAGATGTCCTACCCAGGCATGTTGCAGAGTCATTGAAGGATCCCTATAAATCAATATCCTGCTCTACAAAAGCCTTGGGGGATGCAACAGGCTGTTGGAAAGAAAAATCCTCACCCCAATGCAAATAGAAACAAACATCAGACAAAACAATTATTGAAGCACTTGAATCATCCATCATATTAATCGGGACATCTCCAACAGAGATCTCACACCAGGGTCCTTTAATTTTGCTTGTCAGGTTAGAAATGTTGTTGTGATGATTTTTTGCTGGAATATTTAGAATAACCTGGGACAAATCAGAAGTGCAATCATCCATACCAATATCCACATTCTCATTATCTTGAGAGCCGGTTTAATCCTTCTACAAACACTTTGAAAATGGCCCAGTTTCTTACATTTGGTACAACGTTTCCCCACAACTAGGCAATTGATGTTATTGTTCAGATGAGATTTACAGCTACATCGAAAACAAAAACTTTGACCTTTTTTAATACATTTTTCTCAAATCTATCTTTTGTTGATATAGTGTTGACAGAATTTTCTTCAGAATATGAATAAACATTGACATGTGAACTGGGTCAATGTTCCACTTCCATGAGTTTGTTGGATATCATAGAACCGTGCAATAGCCTTAGCCACATCAATAACTTTGGCCAAAATAGGATCCCTGCAAATCAACAAACATTCCTGAATGTTTTTTGAAAAACAAGAAAAGCCGAACTGATCTGACTTTTCAAAGTTGCAGGTTGAGGCCAACAGCCTAATAGAAGAAATAAACTCCTCAATACTTTCATCCATCAACTATTTAACACTCAGTTGTTTCAAAAACTTGTCCTGCAAACGTGACACAGCTCCAATATATTCATTCTGCCTGTTTTTTGATACTCAGAATTATAAGGAAAATAAAGCCTTATCTTTCGGTAGGAAATCTCAGGACGGTGGTCACGGTACTTGTTAGGGCACGTCTGGATTACTGCAACAGCCTCTATCTGAACGCCCAAAAACAGCACATTAACAGGCTTCAGATAGCACAAAACGCGGCAGCGAGGCTGTTGTCAGGGACACATAAATTTGTCTCTGTTAAAAAAGAATTAATTCAACTACACTGGCTTCCTGTGAAACAAAGGGTACGTTTTAAGGCCCTTTTCATCGCCTTCAAAGCCCTTAATGGAACAGGCCCTGACCATTTGAGGCAAAGGTTTAAATGGTATATTCCTGGTAGGACTCTTCGCGCCACAGGAGCAAAAAACGTCCAAATCCCTACATTTAAAAAGGCTAGTTGGGGAGGTAGGAGTTTTATCACATGCACATCCAAGGCCTGGAACGATTTGCCGTTCCACCTGAGGAATGTAGCAGATCTCCTTTCTTTCAGAAAGGGACTGAAGACTTGGCTGTTCACTCATTGACCATATTTCTCCGCTAACCTGCAGGCAGTGCATAGCGCCAGGACACCTCACGGTAACCGCTGCGCTCTAGAAATCTAATTAACATAACATAACATTCCTATCCTCTCCTTTTCCACAAGGCGTCTCAACAAGTGGTAAATTGTCAAATGTGTGCTGCCCTTCACGGCCCAAGTGACTAAATAGAAAGGCCACCTTCCTGGTTGGTTCATACTTTGTAAAACACACAAGATGATGGACGGAATGTTGCACATTGGCAAAACATTCACCCCCAGTCACAGATCTGGGTTTAATCCATCGTTATTTTGCTCACCACGCCACCCCAGTTCAGACATGGCCATGTGCAAATCAGTCTTGACCCTGTGCCTCATGGGAACAGTCCAGCCCGAACTGCCAAGCCATGTCTTCCCTGGACCGGAATCAAGTTCATACTTTGTAGCATCAATAGCCACTAAACATTTTTCCAAGATGAGGAACCATTGCTTTCAAGGAACAGGGGGTTTTCCTGGATTTTGTAGGACTGAGGAAATTTGAACCAGACATTGACTAAAGGCCATGGCAATAGTGATATGGTGGATGAAAAACAAGCAGTATCTAAAAGTCGTTGGATGGATGGGGAATACTCCAGCACAACAACTCATGAATATAAGTGATAATGTTACCTCTAAATCCCTTAAAACCCATTGGAAAGGCTGTTGCAAATATACACAAATGTGAAATAATCAAAGAATTGAAGGATTTCCCAACTGTAGCCAAATCCAATTAGAGGATTTATTGTATTAAGCCAATCCAAGGTAGTCATGCCAATCTGAGAGTCAAAAAGAAGGCTTGAACCAAGCAATGCTATTAATACAGCGTAGACATCGTTTGTCTGCCTTCATCAGCCGCACTATGATGACCAGCGAACGTCATCAAAATCTGCTTCTCGTGGTCATCAGGTAGCACGAGCTACCGATGCTCGAGCTGCTTCATGAACTGCTGCCGATACTACCACTCATGGCAGGGACGCGGCGCCTATGCCAAAATGTAACCCCTCGGCACTGCATAGTGGCCTTCAGGAAAGCAGCACCACAGGTTCCGCTCAGGAACCGCCTCAGGTTTTGCCAAAGAAGAATCAGCAAAGATGGCAGCCAGCACAGAACAGGAGGCAAGAATAAGACCGTCGGCTCCAGAAACGAAAACAGCCACAGCTCGTCGCAAAATGTGGAAGACGAAATGTGGAGGCAGTATACTGTGAGCATGAAGTTTATTCCATTAACAAGAGCCCACGTGCAGCACCGTTCACTGTCAGGGAGACACAACCAACTGACCAGCAAGCGCCAAGGAACTCCCAGGAGCGTCAGAGCAGAACATGGAACCGAGATTGCAACAACACATTGCACAAGGTGAGTGCACAAGGTATGTACAGACAATGCAGAAGCATGAGGTAAGTACAGTAAAGTATAGAATAGCTATTATTACAGCCACTAACCTTACATTATTGCTGTGGTAATGCGCCTAGTAGTCTCTTACTGCACATACAGCCAGAGAAGGTCTGCCAGCAGCAGAAGTAGCTTCTACAGCTCTCAGACCTTCAAACTAGAGGCTCATAGCCCTGTTAGCTGCACTTGATCAGCCTGCTCTGCTGAAGGCCACTCTCTCCAGATAACTGTCCACAGAGCTCTTCACAGAGTGCAAGTCAGGTGCATTGGTTTTGCCAGTGCGTGCTTCATTTGTCTCACTGACTTAGTGTCTCTTTTTGCGTGTTGATTTTATGCCCTAATGATAGCCCTATACTTTAGAGAGAGTCCCATATAACATGAATCACTTGCCGTGTTGATCTTCTATTGTTTTATTATATGTCTCTAGCCCCTTTTTTGGTATGGCAAGTTTTGTTTCATCAGGTGTTTGGACTGTAGCGTTGGACTTAACAAAGCTCTTCTTGAATGCTTCCTCATAGCACTTCCACGCTGTGTTTTGGTCAGCCAGTTAAGGCTTTTTATGTTTGTGCCTAGAAGTACTTATTGGTCACTTGTTGCCAACACGCTGAGCTTGCAGAAGTATTGTACATATGTGTGACACTTAGTTATAGTTTACAATTCAAATTACGTTTGAGTCCTATTTACTTTTTGAGCATAACTTCTTTACATTTAGACTATTTCTGTGCTTGTGTTTCTGGCGTAACATGTAATCACTGCAGTTTTCTGGAACTCTGCTTTGCAAATCTCTTGTAGATTAGCTTCGCTAACAGTAACTGCTTAGCAGGAATCCTGTTGTGTCTTCAATAAGGTAGTCCACACAGGAGTAGAGGTAGGAAAGTAGGTTTATTCTCAGGGAAGGAAGACAGCACCAAGGACCCTCAGAAGGCAGCTCCCATCATCAGCCCCAAGCAGCAACTGCACCAATGGAGCTTCAAAGAAGCTAGCATTCTGATAACCTAGGCAACAGTGGAGGCTGTGATGCAACATGCACCAAAACCATAACACCTGAGCCCCACCCGTGTAGGGTTCGAGACTGCCCTGCGCCTCGTGCCCACCGTGTTGCCGCTGGTAATTGCACTGCCCCCTTGTGACCTCCATATCTGCAGTTATCTGTAGGTTATCTGTAGTTCTGCTTTACTCGTCTCCCCCTTGTTGGATTGCGTTTTTATTATTGTAACACCGTAGCACTGTGACTCGTATTCCCCCCCTGTTGTAATTGTGTCTGTTTCTGTTGCACTGTTGGTCTGATCCACCTCTTATTGTAGTCATTGTTGCACCGCATTTTTGTTTTTCCCCACTTGTTGACTGTTTTTTTCTTGCCACTCCGCCTCCTTTCGCACCGTTTCCCGCCACTGCCTCGGACCCGCGACCCCTCCCCCTGACCACCCCGCTCCCGCCTCCCAGCTGCACATCCCTCCCCCCTCCCCTACATAATGTGTGGTCGCACCGCTGGCGCGCCGAAGGCGCGCCTATGTCAAGCCCGTCAAGGCCGTTCGCGACCCGACCGCGGCCAGCGCCAGGAACCCTGGATCTCCGGAACCCCGCCGATACGACTCCGCCGCCCTCCACGCACTGAACCCAGGAAGACACACCGACTACCAAAGATCCACACCGAACACCACCCAAGGACAGTTCTCCTGCAGACACTGCCGACGCTCCTTCACCACCATCAGCGCCCCCACGATCGCCGAAGGCTCACCGGACGCCTGCACCACCGAAACGCTGACATGCATCCTCCTCAACGTACGCTCTCTACACAGACACGCCGTAGAGATCTGGGACATAATCGACACCCTCTCGCCCGACGTCGCCTTCTTCACGGAAACCTGGACAAACGCCACCTCCGGCCCCGACATCGCCACCGCCATCCCCGATGGATACAAGATCCAGAGAAAGGACCGCCCCCATCGCCCTGGAGGGGGACTCGCCATCGTACATAAGACCTCCCTCCGACTCTCCACCTCCAGCACGAGCGACTCCGACTCCAACACGGAACACCTCCATTTCTAGATCCAGACCTCCCCCAGGACCACGCTTCGCGGCACCCTCGCATACAGACTACCTGGACCTCGCACCCAATCCTCAACCACCATTGCCGACCTCTTCGCACCTCACACCATCACCTCTATGGACTACATCCTACTCGGAGACCTGAACTTCCACCTCGACAACCGCAGCGACCCTGACTCCACCACCCTCCTCGACAACCTCTCCAACCTCGGACTGAAGCAGCTCGCCACCACCCCCACCCACAGAGCAGGACACACCCTCGACCCCATCTTCGCAGGGGGGACAAAAATCCACTTCAGCCACACCTCACAGCCCCCCTAGACGGACCACCACTGCGTACATTTCACCTTCAACACCACCTCCGGACCCGAACCCACCCAACGCCCACCACGAAGAAACTGGAGCAAGATCACGGAGGAGCACCTTAACACCACCCTCCTCCTGGACCCACCCTGCACCAAGACCAACGCAAACTCCGCAGCCAAGGAATTTCATCGATGGATCTCCAGCTGCGCCGACAAGCTCGCACCCCTCCGCCACCCCACCAAACAACGCCCCCTGAAAACCGCCTGGTTCACCACCGAACTCCAAGAAGCCAGGCGCACCTGCAGATGCCTCGAGAAAACCTGGCGAAACCGGAAAACCACAGAGGACCTGAACAACTACAGGAGCGCCCAGAAGAAATACCACCAGCGCATCAGAGACACCAAGCGGACCTTCATCAGGAACAAAATCCACACCAACGCAACCAACGCTAAAGAACTCTTCAACGTCATACAGCAATTCACCAAGCCCCCCAGCGAAACCACAGACGTCACACCTTCCCAGGAACTCTGCAACAGGCTCAGCTCCTACTTCCACCTGAAGCTCAAGGACCTTTACGACAATTTCAGCGAACAGACGCCAGACACCCCCACCACCACCGACATAGAGCCTACCATCACAACCTGGAATCCGGCCACCGTCGAACACACCACCGCGATCATTAAGAACACCCACTCAGGAGCCCCCACTGACCCCTGCCCACCACACATCTACCACAGAGCCGCCGCCGCCATCGCACCCGAACTTAGATGGACCATCAAAACCTCCTTCGAATCCGGCACCTTCCCAGACGACTGGAAGCGGGCGGAGGTCAAACCCCTCCTCAAGAAGCCCACGGCCGACCCGACAGACCTGAAAAACTACCGGCTCATCTCTCTCCTCCCCTTCGCTGCCAAAGTCACTGATAGACTCGTAAACACTCAGCTGACCACCTTCGTTGAAGAGAACTCCATCCTAGACTCCTCCCAGTCCGGATTCCGCAGCAACCACAGCACCGAGACCGCCCTCCTCGCCGCCACCAATGACATCCGCATGCTACTCGACCAGGGACACACCGCGGCCCTCATCCTACTAGACCTCTCTGCAGCCTTCGACACCGTCTCACACCGCACCCTCGCAGCCAGACTTCACGACGCTGGGGTACGACGAACAGCCCTCAACTGGATCCGCTCCTTTCTCTCCGGCAGAACCCAGAGGATCAGACTCCCCCTCCTTCCTCTCCAAACCCACAGATATCAACTGCAGAGTACCACAAGGATCATCGCTCAGCCCCACACTTTTCAACATCTACATGGCCCCCCTCGCCGCCATCGTCAGACAGCATGGGCTCAGCATAGTATCTTACGCCGATGACACCCAGCTCATCCTCTCTCTCACGAAGAACCCCGAAGACACCAGACTCTGCTTCCAGGAAGGAATGAAGGACGTCGCAGCCTGGATGAAAAACAGCTGCCTGAAGCTCAACTCGGAGAAGACCGAGGTCCTCATCCTTGGACCCTCCATCTCCGCCTGGGAGCCCTGCGCCCTCGGGAGTCCGCCCACCCCCACAGACCACGCACAGAACCTCGGCATCATCCTTGACTCCGCCCTCACCATGACCCGCCAGATCAACTCCATCGCCTCCACCAGTTTCAACTGCCTTCGCATCCTCCGCAAGACTTTCAAATGAATCCCCCCCGAATGCAGGAAAACAGTCACCCACGCTCTCATAACCAGCAGACTGGACTACGGCAACGCACTCTACGCCTGGATCAACAGAACTCTCCTACACAAGCTCCAAACCATCCAGAACACCGCAGGAAGGCTCGTACTCGGAACCCCACGGCATGAGCACATGACCCAACACCTACGAGACCTCCACTGGCTTCCCGTCGAGAAGAGAGTAACCTTCAAACTGCTTACCCACGCCTACAAATCCCTCCACAACATCAGACCCAAATACCTCAACGAAAGAGTCTCCTTCCACGTACCCAAAAGGAACCTCCGCTCCACCGACCTCGCCCTCGCAGAGACCCCCTGCATCCGCAGAACCAGAGCAGGCGGAAGAGCCTTCTCCTACGTCGCAGCCAGAGCCTGGAACAAGCTCCCAGTCACCATCAGATGCTCCCCGACCCTGCACACCTTCAGGAAGAACCTCAAGACCTGGCTCTTCGACTGAACCGGAGCTGCACCACCCTCCCCCCAGCGCCTTGAGACCCTCACAGGTGAGTAAAGCGCTTTATAAACCCCTGATTGATTGATTGATTGATTGATTGAACATGCACCAAGACCATAACAATAGATAGCATGACATATAAAGAAAAGGGAAAAAGGATATAACAAATCCCTTATTATTTTCTTAGTGAGGCCCATTGTGCTTTTTTATTTTTTTATTTTTGTTTGAACAGCTGATTTCTATGTTCCTCATTAGTAAGCTCCATTCCTGATATCTTCGTCTTAAAACATATAGCGCCATTGTAGGTATGCTGTCATTTTTATTTTTAATTACCTTGGAATAGCTACAAGCCAACTTTATCGAAATCGTGCAGAGCATCCATTTTACGAGTAGAAGGTAGCAGGTGTCCTTGAAGATAAATAGTGCATGGTCCAACCCAGGGTTGTATGCTATGCTACTGCTCTTGTAAAGTGCACTGTCGCCCGTAAGGGCATCTGGGCACTGAAAGAAGGTTGACTGCAGCCATAAGACAGGGGCAGGATAAGCACTCAGTGAAAATCACCAAAGAAATTAGTCTTTAAAGACTTAAGAGAAGCCTGATGATTGCCAATCAGATGGTGATGGAGAAGGAGAGAGTCTCATAACTTAGCTGCTAAAATACAGGGAGAGAGTGGCCCTATGCTTGAAAGTGAAGAATCCTTGGCATCAGAAGATTTTTGAACAGGTCGTCTCACCCAACACTTATCGAAGCATGCCTCGATAAGTTGAGGGTGAAACGACCTCTCAAAAATCTTTTGATGCCCCACTACTAGAATAAGCCAATAAATAGGTTTGGTTTGACTTTAATACCCTCGAGTGTGCAACTCTGCAGGCTATCACAGATTGTTAGACACCCGCAGGGAAAAGACAAACGTGAAAGCATTTTGAAAGCAAAGCCACATTTTATAATGTAAAATGACTTTGGCTAACCGAGGCCTCCTCGCAGTAATGCCAATAGTGATAATACAATTTGATTAATATGAATACATCATAGGCAAATTATTACACTCAGAATGTATAAATGTGGCTCCTTTATGTATGTTTTTACTGCCACATATTAACACATAGGTAACTATTTTTGCTCACGGATTAGCATACAGATTAGTAATAATGATGGAGCACTACATGTTGCAGCTCTGCAATATTTTTGCTCACAACCTTCTCTCCCCTCGAAATCCTGGTGCCTGAAGCCTTAAACTAGTGGAGACACTCTTTGGCATTATGACATGGATGCATGGCACTCAAGACTTCAGCTGGCTTAGTATGCTCGCTCAGGAAAGGTTTGGTGTACATGCTGCAAGATTTAATCATCCACTTCAAAATGGCCTGCAATATGATTGTTTGTCTGGACTTCCTGAGGTTGCACAGAACCAAAACTTGTACATGGTTCTGGGATGGTTGTATGATAGAGGCACGCATGGCTAAATCACATGTGCCTCTACCACTCAGCCTAAACCACAAATGCGTCTTAACCACGCATTCCTTTACCACTCATGCTTTTACCACGTAGTTTCGTGGTAAAGGCATGAATGGTAAAGGGGCATGCGTGGCTAAGGTCACGACCTCCTACCCTGCCCTAAACTACAAACTCCCTACCTGCCTCCCCCGAGGTACAAATACCCCGACCACCTCCCAACCCCCATGCTGTCTCTGACCCTTAACAAACACTACCGACCCTCTCACACCCCCTGTACTGTACCTAAAACTACCCCAACCTCTCCCACTGCCCTTAGGCCTAAAACCCAAATCCCTATTTAAAAAATGACCCAACCCCCTCGCCGAGCCCACAAAACTACCCTGCCCTCCCCTAAGCCCTACCCATTGCTCTCCCTCTGTCCTAATGCCTAAAACCCTGCCCCTTAACATACACTGCCCAGACCCCCTTCCACCCTGCGCTGTCCCTAAAACTACCCGAACCCCTTCCACTGCCCTTAGGCCTAATACCCTAACCCCTAATTTAAAAAAAAAACTAGCCGACCCTCCCCCAGCCTTGTAAACTACCCCTGACCCTCCCTCAGCCCTGTAAACTACCCTGACCCCCCCAGCCCTGAAAACTATCCCTGACCCCCAGCCCTGAAAACTACCTCTGACCCCTGTTATACTTGGCTCGAGCCTTGCAAACCCATAAGGTGTAGGGCATGCACCCTGCTTGTCTCGAGCAGTTTAGAGGCGATAGAATGTGGAGGAGTTTTGTATGTGGAGGGGACGGTTGGTCACGGCGGCAGATGATCCGTGCCGGCCAAGAGAGGGGTCCGTTTTTACCTGTGTCTCGTAATAAACCTCCTTATCTCCTACGACGACGTCTCTGTAATCCTTTCACTACAATTTTTGGCGATGATCTTGGCAGGTGCTGTCTCTCGTCGAACTATGGGAGAAGAAGTGTTTCGGGAGGAGTGCCACAGCGAGACACAGCTGCTGCAGTATCTAAGAGCGGAGGAGTTGAACCTACGTGACCGTAGTCAGACTCTTGGCGAACAAAGGAACTTGGCTTTTCCTGATATTGGTCTCGGACCAGGAAGCGACGTACCTGGTGAGGCCAGTGTTGGGCCCTGTGAAGGCCTGCGGTGTTTGAGATTAGTCACACCCCAGGAAGCGACGTACATAGAGGGGCTGGAGTTTAAGTTTTCACTCGGTGATGTCGGCACGTCAACGAAAAAGCACTGTGTTACTTCCGCGCTGGTACGCGCTCTAGTGCTGGCTCTCTCATAGCTGCCAAGGTTTCAGATTGCTATGTGTGACATTTGCATAATTTCAGTGTAATTATGAGTGACATTTCAGGGACTATGAGTGACACTTTCTCGCAAGCAAAATAAAGCAATAAAGATGAGGGAATCATGTAAATATCAGAAAATACACTCATTTCAGCAACGAGAAACTCTAAGAATATCTTAAAAGTACTGCACAGGCCCATAAATGGGAGGGGCACTAATCTAGTACGCTGACAGATTTTCGGGTGGGGATGGCAAGTGGAAACTACTTTACTTACTTACCTCTGTTACTGGTGATCAGATCTTCATCCAGGCAACCGCAGCGCTGCGTGTCTGGCCTCGACGATTGGTTCTGCAGCAGGCTCAGGCTGCCTCGAGCCACCCCCACGGAAATCATTTCCCCTCCCCCCCGCCTGACTGTGGAGAGTCCTGCCTGGTGGTGGTAACTGTCACGCACTGACCGGGCCGTGAAGATAAACTTACTTAGTGGTGCCCGCTATGATCAGATGAGACTCAGAAGCGCCCCGCCTGTATGATTTAATTACTGTTATAATCACAAATGAACTGGGATCAGACTGCAGATTTAAACCAGGAGAGGCTCAGTCACTGGAAGGATGATGAGAGTGAGCAGCCCTGCATGAGATGCTATTCAAATTAATTTTTCAGATCATTGATCATCATGAGAGTAGTATACTAATAAAACACTTACTTGAACGAAGAGTTGTTGTCAGAGACTTTTCGTTTTCCCGGTCCGTCCGGCGGCCGCACAGGGACCCCCCGCCGCGGCCGCACAGGCTCAGCTGCACTGTGAGTGCTCTGCACTGCTGCATGACAGATCATGCACTAGTCTCTGCAGCGACTGCAGACTGTTCTTCTCCGACCCCCAGGCCCACTGCAGGCTGCTGACACTCTCTCTCGTCCCCCGGGCCAGCCCCGCTTGGCCGCAGTAAGTTTTGTTAAGTTTGCGCCCGCAGCGCCGCCGCCCGGCGATCACCGCGGTCTGCCTCTTCGCGGGCGGCGGCGGCCATGACTCGTCGTCACTAGAGTGTCTGTGTGTGTCCTAGCGTAAGCGGTGACAGCAGCACGCCACGGCGGGGACTCACTCCCTGACAGACTCAAATTTGAGTCCCCCGCCGCTTTTCTGCCTCAGTGCTCACTTCCTCTGAGACTGTGACTTCCTCCGGACGTGACGGCAAGTCACATGATCCGGGAGATTCATTACCATCACGCCGCCCCTGGTGAGTGCCTGGCTGTGTGAGCCAGTAGGCGCATACTGCTGAGAGGGCGGCCCCGCCCCCCTCCTTATTGGCAGCAAGTCAGTGTGTGAAAGCGCGGCAGGAATGTAACACAGCCAGGCTGAGGCAGGATTGTTACATTGTAGCCAGGCTGCTGCCTAGCCGCGCTCTCAGCGAGCAGTCAGATCATCGCCGGGTGATATCAGAAGAGAACTTAGCTCTGAGCAGCTGCTGGCAGTGGCAGTCTCTCCTCGGAGCAGTAGAGCCGGGCCCAGGTGGCGCCAGCTGGCGAGTCGGCAAAATGCGTGACATTGCATTTCAGTGCGGTGATGCGGAACACCGCACTGAAATGCGTGAGTGTCACACCTGAGGCGTGATACTTGGCAGGACTGCTCTCTTCGTATACGCATTGCTTATTCAGGCAGCGCCTCCCTTCCTAAAGGTATTGCGGAGGGAAGGCGGTTCAACTCCAAGTGTATCTGGAGGGTATCGACGGTGATGTGCACACCCTTGGACTGTTTGCACATACATTACATCAACGGTGATGTGCACACCTGGTAAGATGATTCTGAGCGCACTCGTACTTAAAGCGGTGATGTGCACACCTTAAAAATTATAAGAGAGAGTACTTTCTCGTTTTGTTATACAGTGATGCGTTTTATGTATCACATTTTGGGGGTAATTATTGAGTATTGATTCGGTTATTGTTGTGTTTACCTTGGAAATTTTCTAAATTTTCTAGCTAAACCTTTAGACTTTAGTTCCTGCAAAATTGAAGTACCTAAGACTACGCGGTTACTATAGTTTTTGCCATTCACATAGTACTCTATTTATTTCACTTCAGTGCTTGTTTTAGTGGTACTTACACATCAATACCCATGGAAGCATCTGGAGATAGTCATACTGTGTTATTACCTACGCCTACATTATTGCATGTCTCTGTAATTCCCCCACCTTGTTTTTTGGTGCAGTCCGGCACACCACCTATGCCTTGGGATGACTGGATTTTAATGTTTGAAAACTACTCGGAAGCTTTAGATGGAGAGGAGAGTTTAAGCCATCGCGCAAGAAAGCATTATTATTAAGTGCTTTAGGAAAAGACAGCCAGCGAGTTTTTAGGTTTTTGCCACCAGCTGTTGGAGGTGATGGGCAAGTTATTCAAAATGTATCCACGGAAGCTATACGTAAATTGGAAATATGCTTTGCCAAGGAAGAGAACTTGTTTATGACCAGATATAAGTTTTACACTCAACATCAGAAAGTTGAGGAGAGTATTGATGAATTTGTAGCTAGACTTCAGGAGTTGTCCACAAAATGTTTTTTTGGGCGTAATGACACATGAATGACAGGGACCAACTTATTGTACAGTGTGCTAACAAAAAAATTCAGGAGAGATTGTGGGCAGCCGAAAATCCCACCTTAAGTGAGGCCATAGGAATAGCCAAGGTTTTAGAACAATCACACTTATGTATGAAGGAACTTGAGAAGAAAGAACAGAAAGTTGATGTTTCTGAAATTGAGGCTATTAATAAGTTAGCTCAGGCTTCCATCTCTTCTACTAAACAAGTCATTCAAAAAGGGAGAACATTTGCCTCTTCTGCTCCTGTTAGAAGTTGCAATCGTTGTGGCAGTACCAGCCACGGTTCTGACTCTAAATTTTCTTTTGCCCAAAACAGAGAATGCAGAAGATGTGGTTGTTTGGGACATTTTGCGAAGGTTTGGAGATTGTCATGGAGAGGGAAGGTAGCTTGTATCATTGAAGCGACAACGCAGCAGGGTGATTAATCTGATAGGATTTTGAGTGTAGATAGTGGGGATGACGAGGAAAAAAAGAGACGCAGACTTAACAGACCCAAGGCTATGTTTAAAGTTAATGGTTGTGAGGTGTTACTTATGGTTGACACTGGTTCTAAATACACCATTGTGCCCAAATCTGTATTTACACATTTGTGGGGTGGGACAGTGTTAAAACCTAAGGACATTACGCCCACAGGTTATCAAGGTGAGGCAATCAACATGGGAGGGTTTATGAAATCCAAAATTGAGTTTGGGGAAAGGTCTGTGCTTGGAAAAGTTTATGTGTCTGAAGATCGACCTGCTATCTTAGGTTGGGTTCACCAATCTGATATGCACATAATCATTGATCCCAGGGCGCCTATGCAAGTAATGGTTGAAGAGGAAGAATCTATTAATTATATTTTGGACTCTATGTAGCATGTTTTTGATGACAAGTTGGGCATGCTCAAAGGTTGTGTGCATAAGATATTACTGAAAAAAGGTGCAATCCCAGTGCAACATAAACTCAGAAGGTTCCCTGTTATTGCCAGGGAAGGAGTGAAAGAATTGCTGGAGGACATGTTACGTGAAGGTATCATCGAACCAGTTTAGGCTTCTAATTGAGTTTCGCCAGTGGTCATTACGCACAAATCCCATGGCCGCTTGGGATTCTGTGTGGACTTGAGGTCACTCAATCAGAACATCATAGCTGACACCTATCCTCTACCAAATATCAACAAACTAGTACTGATGTTAAAAGGAGGAAGATTCTTTTCCAAGTTAAACCTTAAAAATGCATACCACCAGATCAAGCTTCACCCAGACTCTAAGCCGCTAACCGCCTTTATCACACTAGAGGGAACTTTTCAATTTACACGCATGCCATTTGGCCGCTCTTCTGCAGTGAGTATATTTCAACGTATGATATTTGAAGTTTTTAGAGGAATGGATCATGTTATCTACTTTCAGGATGATATATTAGTCTTTGGCGAGACAGTCCAAGAACACAACTCAGTGTTGAAACAGACCTTACAGAGAATTGCAGATGCGGGGATTACATTACGTCTGCTGATGGAGTCAAACCGAAGTGCAGCTTACTTAAAGCGATTGAACAAGCACCGAGACCTGTAGATAAAGATCAGTTGAGATCTTTCATAGGTCTCATATAAAACTATGCTAAGTTTGTCCATTTTTTTGCAGACCAAACTGAGACACTCAAAGCTTTGTTGAGGAAAGGACAGAGCTTTGTCTGGGCGTCTGAACATCAACAATGTTTTGATACCATCAAAAAGAAGTTTGTGATGCAGGGATCTTGGTTCCTTTTGATGTCAAGTTAAAGCCCATAATAATGGTTGATGCGAGTGCATTGGGTTGGGGGCTGTTCTTACTCAGAAACGTGGTTGTGCTGAAAAGACTTTAGCCTTTTCATCTGGAACTTTAACCAACACTGAAAGAAATTATTCAGTCATCGAGAGAGAAGCCTTAGCTGTGCTTGGGGTGTGGAGTACTATCGTACGTATTTGTGGGGCACAGAATTTTTGTTGCGTTCTGACCATAAACCACTACTTAAGATTCTGTCACCTGGGGGAGCTGGCAAGAGTTCTACAAGACTAGCCAAGTTGGCAGCCAGGCTGATAGAGTTTCGCTATGTTTTAGAATACATTCCTGGCTGGCAAAATCTGCAAGCAGACTGTCTATCCAGATTGGCATTGAATTGTACACAAAAAGATGATACTGTCATATCTGACAGTCAAGATGAGCCTGTGGCTTCAGTTGAGGATGTGGTGAACGAGGGTGCAGGCGCATTCTCTTTGGAGGAGTGGAACGAAGAAATGGCAAAAGACAATACCATAATTGATGTGATGCGTATGGTGACCACTGGAGGTAGGAGGGAGAGTTGCGTAACAGTGTCCATACGTCCTTTTCTCAAGATTTTAGATGAGCTTTCAATTTGTGGGGGGAAAGTGTTAATGAGTGATAGATTTGTACCTCCTTTGAGAGTAAGGATGAGGATTATAAGAATGGCGCACAAAGGTCACCTTGGCCAGGGCTTGACTCAACGTCTGCTTAAAGCTCAATTTTGGTGGCCAGGCATGAACTACCAGATCTCCGAGTGGGTTGTTGGATGTAAAGTTTGTAAAGAAGGTGAAAAGTAGCTCAAGGTGGGCAAGCAAGCAATTATGGGGCACATCTCAAGTCCTGGTAAAGCTTGGCACAGTGTGTGTATTGACTTCCTTGGTCTTATGTCAGAGCTCAGTGAGGAGTGCAGATTTGCCCTGGTAGTGGTGGATGTGTTTTTCGGGTGGCTCACTGTGTCTTTCATGAAAGAAATTACCACTATATCCATTATTGTTTCGCTTCGGAAACTTTTCTTGGAAGAAAGGACTCCGTCTATTCTCATCACTGACAATGGAACTCAATTGGTGTCTCAGGACATGGAATACTTTCTTGAAACTAACGGCATAGCTCATCATTGTACTGCATTTTACAATCCCCAAGGTAATGGCATAGTGTAAAGGGCCAACAGAATGGTGAAAGGAGTGATACAAATGGCTGTTGCTGCAGAGTTAGATGTAAGAAAAACAGTACAAGATTTAGTTTGGGCCTATCGCACTACAGAACAAGAAACCACATCCAAGTCTCCGTTTGAAATTATGAGAGGTAGTCTTCCTGGAAGCAAGTTGGTACCCTCTTGGTTGAGAGAGTGGGTACTAGAGGGGGTGCCTGCATTTTTGAATTGACTAATGGCTTGATTCCTAAGGGCAGGATTGTTGAAGGTGACTGGGTTAAAATCAAATCTGGTCGCACTGTGAGGGGGCTGTCAAAATTCAAAGGTCCTTACTAGGTTTTGCATGCGTATGAATTCTATGTTATCTTGGAGAATGGTGAACGGTGGAATAGACGCACAGTTGTGTTATATCAAAAGGGAGGAGAGTGTGTTGTGAAGAAGGAGGAAAGGTGTGGAAGTCACATGTTAATGGATGATGTTGAGTTTGGTTCAGGTGGCCAGAGTTCCATGGAAAACAGCGGCTAGGGTGATCAGGCTCCTGTAGTGCCAAGTAAAAGTATAGTGCCCATGGAGAGTGCTATGGAGAGCACCGCAGTCAGGGAACTCAATAATTGTGTAACCGCCAGAGAGGTCCGAGTTCGGAGACCACCTGCTTATTTAAAAGATTCTGTTTCCTAAATGGGATTCCTTCTACTGTTGGTTGGTTTATCATTTTATCATGTGTCATGTTTATTTTTACGAATGTAAATAGGTGTCACTCCATTCTTCTTTTTTGTAGCTCTCAACTTAAATGTATATCCTATTTCGATGTTCTCTTCACCTGTTTTTTCCCTTGCTAATACTTAGTTTTGTTTTATTTAGTTGTGTTTCAAATTCTGTTTTTATGTACGAAAGGAGATGTGTTATACTTGACTAGCACCTTGCACACCCATAAGGTTTAGGACACGCGCCCTGCTTGTCTTGAGCAGGTTAGAGGCGATAGAATGTGGAGGAGTTTTGTATGTAGAGAGGACGGTTGGTCACGGCGACAGTTGATCCATGCCGGCCAAGAGAGGGGTCTGTTCTTACCTGTGTCTTGTAATAAACCTCCTTATCTCCTACGATCAACGTCTCTGTAATCCTTTCACTACAACCCCCAGCACTGAAAACTACCCCTCCCCCCAGCCCTCAATCAATCAATCAATCAAGAGTTTGTTAAGCACAACTACTCACCCGAAAGGGTCTGAAGGCGCTGAGGAGCGGAGGGGCGCGCAGCTCCTGGATGTTCACGGTGATTCGTCGAAGAGCCAGGTCTTGAGGTCCTTCAAGAACTTGTCGGAGGTGGAGAGGGAGAGTGTTCCATGCCTTGGCCGCGAGGAAGGAGAAGGAATGGCCTCCTGTTCTGGTCTTCTTGATGCGCGGCACCGTCGCCAGGGAGAGCTGGGATGAGCAAAGGGATCTTTAGGGTGCGTGGAACAAGAGGCGGTGGTTCATGTAGGCTGGTCCGGTGTTGTGGAGGGCTTTGTGGGCGTGGGTGAGAAGCTTGAAGGTGATTCTCTTCTTGACGGGGAGCCAGTGTAGTGTCCGCAGGTGTTGGGTGATGTGGCAGGTGCACTGTAGGTTGAGGACTGGTCTGGCCGAGGCGTTTTGGATGTTCTGGAGTTTGCGGGTGAGGTTCTTGTTGATCCCGGCATAGAGTGTGTTGCCGTACTCCAGTCGCCTGCTGATGAGGGCGTGGGTGACAGTTTTCCTGTGTTCGAGGGGATTCCAGTTGAAGGTCTTTCATAGGAGACAGAGGGTGAGACCACAGGAAGAGATGACAGCGTTGATTTGCCGGTCCATTTTGAGTTTGGAGTCCAGGATGATTCCGAGGTTGCGTGCGTGGTCAGTGGGGGTTGGAGGGTTCCCAAGGGCAGGGGTCACCAGGTGTCGTTCCAGGCATCGGAGTGTGGGCCCATGATGAGTACTTCGTTTTTGTCTGTGTTTAGTTGTAGGCAGCTGTTCTTCATCCACCTGGCGACTGCTTCCATTCCTGCTTGAATGTTGTGTTTGGAGATGTTGGGTTCGTTGGATAGGGAGAGGATGAGTTTGGTGTCGTCTGCGTATGATACGATATTGAGTTTGTGTGATCTGACGATGGATGTGAGCGGGGCCATGTAGGGGTTGAACAGGGTGGCCTTAAAAACTACTCCTGAACCCCCCAGCCCAGAAAACTACTCCGATCTCCCCAGCCCATAAAACGACCTCTGAACCCCCAGCCCAGAAAACTACCCCTGACTTCCCCAACCCATAAAACTACCTGACCCACAGCCCAGAAAACTACCCCAACCCCCCAGCCCAGAAAACTACCCCCCCCAGCCCAGCCCCACTTACCTCACCGCAGCTGTCTTCCCAGCGAGGTCATACCCTGACCCCCCAGCCCAGAAAACTACCCAGACCCCCACCAGCCCAGAAAACTACCCCCCAGCACAGCCCCACTTACCTCACCTCAGCTCTCTTCCTGGTGAGGTCGTCCTGCCTCTGTCCTTCCAGCAGCCAACAGCTAGACTGGCACTGCCTTAACCATGGCATATGCGTGGTTAAGGCAAGCATGGTTATGCTTGCGATGTCGGAACACGCTTGGCTGAGGCCGCAGTGTTCTGACTGTTTCCCTTCTGGGATTATGTTGATTCTGTCTCCTTGGTATCATTGCTGTCTGAGTTTTAGATCTCTCTGAACTACATCAGTTCCAGAGGAGTTCAACCCATCTAGAGGTGATGAGCTATTCTCATTGTATAGCTTGAGTCTATAAAATTTGTGGACCAGTTCACAATGCCATGTATGGCTGCACACCTACATTTACGTCATAAAAGTCCTCCATTTATGCCTGCTAGATATCCGCAAACAGATACCAATAAGAAGTAAGTGATTTTACTACTGAAATGGTATGTACAATTATGTAGTAGTAAAGCCCAGGCAATGGGAGGAATTGTGAAAATCAAGTGGGGTGGTTTGCCTTGAATGTTTTATACCGATAAACTCATGAGTGTGTTAGCAATCATAAACTCCTCTCCTACTTATTCCCATCCGTAAAATTGTCACAGATTTACTACTCTTGCAAAATGTTGGAGTAACTCATTCCAACGTGGGAAGGGAAACTCTGTGTGGGTGTTGGAGCTGTAGTTTCTCCATTGAGAGAATGTTTCCCCTTTAGAGAAAATAAGACAAAAAAACACATAAATGTACTTTTGCATTTTCCCAATGTGGAGTTATATCCTGGGCATTTCTCGGGCCTGGTGAAATTATAGATGTCACATAAAACTCACATTACACTGATAGAGACTGTTGCTCCTTTCCAGGTATACTACTGTGAAGGTTTAATTCCCAGAAGTCAGACGTTCACATCATGTATAGGAATAAGAGTTTGGGATTCAGTGTATGATTTCCCTTTGCAAATTGCAAAATGCTGTGGATTGCCTAGATTAAAAAATATAGATCCTCATCTGGAAAGGAAACTTATTGTCTTAGAGTTTTATCTCGGCTAAGTGTATTACAAAAGTAGGGTTTTTGCACTCTTTTTAAATTATCATCACAGGGTCTCAGCAAAGTAATTGGTGCATTTTCATACTTAGGTGGGTGATTGGTTGATTTGAATGTGATCTTCTGCAATCACCTTCCCCAATTCACATCAGGGCATGTATTATATACAGAGCTCATTGCCCTTGTCTTCACCACGGTGCATCTTTAACTCGGTGCACCAGGCACGGGCAAGGTTAGTGTGTCCTATTACAGTTAATGTGCTGCCCTCTGTGCAGCTGCAAACTCTTGCGTGACTCTGGGGACAGTGCATAGTTGTTAGAAGCAGCTTTTCTGCCTTTAAATCTGAAGGCGGCAACCCAGCCTGCACCGTAGTGAAGAAAAGGAGCCTAGACATCTGTCGGATAGTGGACTCTCTGAGTGATCGGAGTTGCATGTGGGGACCCTGGGATCCTGTCAGCACCCCTTTTAGATTGCCACAGTGCAAGTAGGGGTTACTGGGCCCAACTGTGGAGGTTGAGGCCTTTTACTTCTGATGTCCCGGGCCCGTCCAACTATGGATTCTGAGTAACTGGGCCAAGTACCCCTTCTGCACGTGACTCTCAGGGTTAGCATTGTCCGAGCAGTTGAAGGCTCTCTCAGGGGGAGGTGTGGCTAGAAACTAGTGAACACAGCCTCACAACTCAAAAAGTGCACAGCAGCAGCAATAAATTATTGACCAGCCGAATACACATTTTAATGAAAATAGAGACGCATTTTATTTGTACCACTACTCACACAAAGGAAAAATATGACATTCAAAAACAACTACACAATCCCCCTGAGGCCAGGGCTCTAGTGTGTGCATGGCGGTTCCATGTCCCACCTCCTCCTTGCTTTAGTGATAGTAGGTATTCTTCATTCACTATTGGCAACACACAGGGTATGCCCTACTAGTAGTCTGAGTCTCAAGAGTCCACTGTGACTCTATTTGTAAGGTCAACAGTGTTCAGGGACCACAGTGCTACCTAGCAGCAAATTCCCCCAGGTCCGAATGGCCCAAAATCAGTCTTACTCGCACCTCACAAGATTGGATCGACCTGAGTTCCTTCTACAGGCACTGGAGCTGCAGCAGTCAATTCAGGTAAGTTTTCTGCCTCGACTTCAAGCGGGTTGCACTCAGCGATCAACGATTCTTTACACGTGGTCACTCCATTTCAGCGACCGGAGGTTCTGGATGGGTCCTCTTCGCTGAGTAAGTCTATAGTTCCTCCCACAATGGGGGTGGGGTTATGATACGTAGCTCCTGGTGTGAATGACCTCGACCAGGTCACAATACTTACTGGTCCCAGTGACTCCCTCTGGAATACGGTGTCACCATATCCTTACAGTACAAGGGCTCCGCCCTGATCCGAACAGGAATGTTCTTGGTGGCAGCCTACTCCTGGCATACCGGGTCGCGGCCCACTACTGCATACAGACTTCTGCCCTTACCGCATGGCAGTCTTTTTGTGGAGGCCTCTCCTGGCACACAGGGTCACCGCTTCCCCACTACGCACTGGTTCCGGCCCGATCAGCGCAGCAATGCATACTGCTCAATTCACTGAGTTATCATTGCTGCAGTCCTAAGTTTCTCTCTCGCAAGAACTATCCTTTCACTTTCCAGCTCACTCACTTTTACCCTCTGTTTCGCCTCTGACTCTATTTGTTTCTGTTTCCCTTTTCTCTTCTTGTCCTACCAGGCCCATTCCTCCTGTCTCTTCCTCTCCTCTTGTTACCAGTGGGCTAGCCTTAGCTTCTCCCTCTTGAACTCTCTGGCCTTCTCATCTTCTTCGGCCTTAGCTTTCTGAAGTGCCAACTGCAAGCTCAGGGTCTCTGCTAGACTCAACCCACTGTAACTTGGGGCCTGAAGAAGTCGAAATAAACAAGGACCTACCTGAAATCCCATCCTGGAACATAACCCTTCTGGCACCTGAAAAAGAAAGTAAACAGGTGAAAATTGGGGAATGACAAACACAGAAAAACACAGAAACAAAGGAAGGACTCTTGTTTACCCTCCCACAACACCTCCCAGGTCCAGAAGAACAGATGGAGACGGACATAAACAAGAAAAAAGGACATGGAGAGAGAAGCGTGTAGCCAGAGGGACGAAAGGGCGCACAACAAGAAGGAGGAAAGGGCAGAGAGAGCGGGATACAAAGGTGAAATTGCTGGCTGAAGAGGAACTACGGGAGTTGAGAAACCATTCCAGAGAGAAGAGGCAATACGACCATTGAAATGGCTCTCTAAGAGGGATCTGTTTGGATAGGCCCTCAGTCCTGCCACTCTCTTACAGGAGGGTGGCTCGTGCAGGCGAGTGCTCAGTTACTGAAATGGCAGGCGTTGGGTGGGAAACCTGAATTAACTGAAGCTACAAACCCTAAGTAGTTCAGGATCCAAAGAAGAGAATAATTGTAGCGATATCTATTAAAAACAAGAAACTGGAAATAAAAGCTATAAATGACCTAAAAGAATCAAAAGGAATCTCTTAAGAAATTTTGAATGCAGTTTTTTTCCATTATTAATCCAAGGGTGGAATGAAGATTTATTTGGGTCAGGATGTTACTATCTAACATGGAAGGGCAAAAAGAGGGAAAAAGAGAAGAGCAAGAATCATATAATAACAATGGTGAGTGTCATCGTGAAACTCTGAAAAATGCATTAGGGGACACACTCTGCATGTGTCTTGGAGCCTGAATCAACAGCGCTCTCTTCCTGGGTTCCTACCATGGTTCCCATCCTAGAGGCAGGTTTTCAGCCCTTTCACACAGTGCCTCAAACTGGTTCCTAATGAAATTAGCAAGGAACTCTCTGTCCCACTCTTGAGAATCCTCTACCTTCTTTCCTTACATAAATACTTCATCTGATCTATGGACATGGTGCTGAGGTCAATTACCATTCCATTGTTTGTGCATGTCGCTTTTGTGCGCAGAAAAGATTTGACTTATTCTACTACTGGGGCAAATTGGAAATGGCTAATGCAACACCTGTATCCAGGCTTCTAAATGTTAGTAGCCCCACCACTTGCCCCCTATTGTCAGAACCCCTTTCAGAGGACCACTGGGTAAGCTGTGTTTACTGGATCCAACCGTGGAGGTTGAGGTATTTTATTCCTGATGTCCCTGGGCCTGACCTAACATGAATTCTGAGTACCTGGGCCAAGTACCCCTTCTGAAATTGACTCTCAGGGCTAGGCTCCCTCAGGGAATGTTGTGGCTACAGGAGAGTGACCACAAGCTCACAACTCAAAATGTGTGCAGCAGCAGCAATAACTCATTTTCCAGCCAAATACCCACTTTTATGAAAAAAGTGAAGTATTTTATTTCTACGGCTACCCACAGAAAGGAAAAATATAACATCCACAAACAACTACTCTATCCAACTGAGGTCGGGCTCTAGTATGTCCTTGGCGGTTCCCCTTACCATCTCCACCTCGCTTTAGCAATAGTAATTATTCCCTATTCACTATTGGCAACATACAGGGTATGCCCCTCTAGTAGTCTGTTAGTTTCTGGTTGGCAGAGGTATGCACCCTGCCCAAGCAGGAAACACAATCTTAGTCAGGGTAGGTCACAACACAACCTAAATCCTGTGCTCACCCTCTGGTAGCTTGGCACAGAGCAGTCAGGCTTAACTTAAGAAGCAATGTACAAAGTATTTATGCAACACTTCATACAGCAACACAGTGAAAACACCACAAAAAGACTCCACAAGGGGTTAGAAAAATAGATTATAATTTTATAAATAAGAGCAAAACGACAAAATTCCATCAAGGAAAAGTTGAGATATTAATTTGTAAAGATTAAATGCAAAATAAAGCGTTTTATCCCACATAGCTACTTACACAGAGTGGCACACGCATCCATCATGCCCAGGGGCCTCTCTGACCACTCGCCAATTCAACTCAAGCTCCGCCTGCAGACTAATTGAGCCCCCTATCAGTGGCGCATGTCCCCATGGCTTCTTCGCGATGCAGACTATCAAGAGATGCTGCACCGTGCTATCGTGGAATATCTCAGCCTCAATGTGGGCACTTCCTCGTCCCTAGTCACTCTCTGGGAGGCCCTTAAGCCTACGATTAGAGGGGCGGACATCAGTTATCGGTCCGGGGAGAAACGGCGACGCTTGGCGCAGGTGCGGGAGCTGGAGGACCGTCAGATACACCTACAGTCCCAACTGGTGGAGAGCGCTGACTCCGGTACCCGTCGGAACCTCTTACACGTCCAGCAGCAGCTCCATCAGTTGCATACTGGCAGTGCTAAAGAGGCGCGGATGGCGTCCCAATACCGGATTTATCAGTGGGGCGACAAGTCCAGTCAGATGCTCCATAGGTTATGTAAGGTTCGGACGTACCTGACACAGGTTCCCCTCCTGAGGTCTCCAGACGGCACTCTGTGTACTTCCCCCGAGGCGGTGGTCCAGGCGTTTGCCAGCTTCTACGCAACCTTGTATGAGGAGCGTGAGGTAATAGCCGAGTCCCTCATTGATGACTTTTTCTCCGATATCCCTCCCCGCCGTTTGCCCGATGATGTACGAGACGAACTGGATAAGCCGATCACTCTGGACGAATTGCAGGGGGCCCTGTCCAAAACACACCCAGGCCGTGCGCCAGGCCCAAACGGGTTTCCCTGAGAGTTTTTGCGACCCTGGGGCCTCACATGCTTGGGGCGTTACACGACGCCTTGGAGCAGCGTATTCTGCCTCCAGATTGGCGGCATGCCGAAATTGTGGTTTTTCTTAAACCCTGTCGCCCTCCGGAAGATCCGGGTTCGTACCGCCCCATCTCCCTGCTGAATATTGAGCCTAAACTGCTGGGGAAGGTCCTAGCCGACCGCCTCCGCACCTGCATTCAAGACCTGGTACATCCAGATCAGTCAGGCTATATGCCACAGCGCTCCACAAGGCACAATATCAGGCGGGTTCACAACGGCGTCGCGGTGGCCCCTCGTTTGGGCCGCCCCGCGGCGATCTTGCTAGCAGACATCGACAAGGTGTTTGACTCTCTGAGTTGGACCTACCTCTTTAAACTCCTAGAAGCCGTTAACCTGGGACCCAGGTTCCTTGCATATGTGAAACTACTGTATACGGACCTCACCGCCTCAATTCGTGCAGCCGGTTGCTGCTCAGCCCCCTTCCCGATCCACAGGGGTACGGGGCAGGGGTGCCCCCTATCCCCTCTTTTATTTGCCTTAGCGATCGAGCCCTTAGCTGTGTGGGTGCGCTTGGACTCTGTCCTTAGGGGACTAGACTGGACGCCGGAGTACTCTGACAGGATCGGGCTTTACGCCGACGACGTCCTGTTCTTCATGTCGGACACTTGGGCCTCCGGGCCTCGTGTCCCCCAAATCCTTCGAGTCTTCGGGGAGACCTCCGGCCTCTGCGCCAATCAGTCCAAATCTACACTGTTCCCTATTTATGGCGAACAGCGAAGTCAGGCCTGGGCGTCGTCACTGATCATTGCGGGTGAGGGCCTGAAGTTCCTAGGGGTCTACATAACGTGGTCTCCCGGCGACGCCTGGGCGCACAACATAGCACCGCTGCTTCCCGCCGTCCGGGATGAGACAACGATCTGGTCTCAACTGCCTCTATCGTTATACGGCAGGTCTGCAATTTTTAAGATGGTGACTTTGCCACCCCTTTTATACAGGCTCCAGAACTACCCGTTCTCTATCTTCGTCGTGGTTCTGTCAACTTAACGCACTCCTCAATAGATTCCTATGGCAGGGGGGCGCGATTTGTGTCGCACTCGCGACGTGCACTCAGTCCACATACTGTGGTGGAATTGCGGCGGCAGATGTCTGCGCATACTATTGGGCTTCGCACCTCCTGGTGATCAATGAGTGGTGGTATGGCTCTCAGACGGACTCGGCCTACGCCGTGGAGCGGTCGGCCATGTCAGGTACCCCATTGCTCTGTCTCCTATACAGTAACTCCCCCCTGGAGGCGCTTCCCCCGGCTTGCAGGGTAGTTATTCAGGCATGGAGACAGGTGGTTAGGTCCACGGGTTGGTGGGGTAAGTTGACGCGCGCCACTCCCCTCTGGCAAGGAACGTATCTTCGGCCCGTCTCGTCGCTGGTGGGGTTTCGTAGATGGGATGATATCGGCATATCCACGCTCAGAGATATCATGCAGGGGACCATCCTCAAATCCTTTCAAAGGCTGCAGGTGGATTTTGACCTTCATAAATCACAGTTCCATCGCTATCTGCAGCTTCGTCACGCACTGACACCCCTGATTTGGCGACTAGAGACGCTACCGGAGTTTCACCCACTAGAAGGTCGCTTACTGATGGGAGACTTGGGGGCCCACAAGATCCGATATACACAAAGGAGCTGTAAGGGGATAAAGAACAGGTCGCCCCCCACTCACAGAATTATAACACAAAAAGGACCTTATCTTGAGGTGAATGAAGTATTCGGAGATCCCTCCATAAGTCTATGGTCATGCAATTTTGTGTGACTTGAACAGCGGCTATACTGATGCCGTCTATTCTAGGGAATCCTTGATCACCTGCTATTCATTAAAAAAGGTGTGTCTGTGGGCTCTGTCTCCCATGGTCTATACCACCCTCTAGTGTAAATAACCAAACTTTAATAGAAGAAGAAAGAAAAAGTGGTGGAGAAGATTGGCAGTGCCTCACGGGAGTAACACCATGGGAGTTTGCAGATTGGTTCTCACCTGCATCCTCAGGTTCTCATCATCCGCGACTACCAACCCATAACAAAAAATTGTAGTGAAATAAGAAAAGAGAAAGAAGTGCTCAGTATGGTATAGCGTGTTGCCGGTGTACCAGATAACTTATCCGGGCATTCAGCAGTACCAACCCTATAAGGAGTAGCGGGATCTGGACTTGAATACTGCTGTTCCAAATCTAAAAATGAGCTAGACAACCACTGGCTGTGTTATTTTATTCCGTGCTGTGGGTCTGCTCACTTTAAAACCAGGACACACTGTTGCCTACTATCTACTTAGTTATAGAGGGCCAACATGTTTCATTGCCAAAGGGAAGTTACGGCAAATTCATCAGGGCAAGGGTCAGTTTTCACCACACTGCACCAATTTTTATCAGTTTTTTATACCGGGTAGTTGCCCATCATGGGCATACCTGCAACCCCCTTTATTTGTGAATGTGTACTAGTCCACAGTCACACGATCCGTCACTCTCGCTGCTAAACGTCAGCCGTGTGAACGCGAGTATCTGGCGTTGGCTCAGCACCTCCACAAGATCCGACAAATTTACCAAACCCTCACTACACACTCCAAGACAACTATTCACCGTACCCAGATGGCTTGGGAGGCTGACCTGCCAGCTCTGACGGACGATGACTGGGCCGAGGCGCTGGCTAGCCCTCAGTACGCGGCTGTTTCCACCAGATACAGACTAATTCAATTTAAGTACCTTCAAAGGGTATATTACACGCGTCTCCGCCTTTGGAAAATGGGGGCAATTCCCTCCCCTATTTGTCTCCGATGTGGCGTAGACGAGGGGTCGTTCTTGCACACGGTGTGGAGCTGCGGGGCACTGCAGCACTTTTGGTCCGGTGTGTTGTCTTGCATGGGGCGGGTACTAGCGTGGGATGTCCTGACAGACCCTAGATTGGCGCTCCTACACAGTACAGAAAATATCGGGGGGACCAGGTATAAACGACACCTATTGTTTTTGGGGCTCACTCTGGCTAAGCGGGACATAGCACAACACTGGAAGGATACGTCCCCGCCCTGTATAACCAATTGGAAAAAGGCCCTGGATAGGTGCATGTCAGCGGAGGTTGCTGTGTTTCAGGCGAGGGGGTGTCCCCAGAAGCATGGGAAGATCTGGTCTAGGTGGGCCAAGTATAGGGGTATTGATTTGTCCTTAATGTCTCAGACAGTTACCAGGGACCCTATTGAACGACTCGTGGTGAATGATTTACCTGTGTAAAGTTTCAGTGCTAAGAAGACGTGGACGGGAATTCCTTTGGTATGTGTATAAAATGCTATCAAAGTATGTATGGTGCGCTCTCAGGGGGTGGGGGGATGGGTGTTTCTCGTGGTCTGATGTTCTGCAGACTTTTGGGGTGGGAGTTATACAGTACCCGAGGACTCTCTATTCTGCATTCCAATTGTATTTTGCTCGCTGGGCTCTGCCCTTGTGGTACGTTGAAAAATCAATAAAATCTGTTGTCAAAAAAAAAAAAGTGTTTTAGTAGCAAGTAAAGCCTAAAGAGTTAATCGGTTGCACTGGATCGGGACTAAGTGAAGAAAATTTAGGCCGACTGCAATGGAGCACTGCCTTGATACAGGACCTACACAGGACCTGCTGAGGAAAAGCACTTTGATCCTAGTTGCAACAACGAGATGCGTTGGTGGTTCCCACACAGTTGTGGTGTTGCGCTGAATTTCTCCATGCAACTGTGTTGAAGCCTTGGTTCTGTGAGGCAAGCGTCGGTTGCGAACTGCAGGGGTTCCAAATGCAATGCGCTGGGTTTCTCCATGCTGGCGAGGTTATGTGTCGATCTTCTCCACGCAGTGGCGGAGATGTCTTGGTTCTGAAGTGCTAGTTAAGAGTGCGATGTGGTGGATCCAAATGCGATGTGCCAGTTAGGTTCTCATAACAGCGTTGATGCATCGATTCAGCTCTGCCAGCAGAGCATGCGTCAGTTCCACTGGAGCAAAACCACTAGGTCCACTTCCAAGGGTCCAGGACTGGGGTGGCACTACTTGGCAGGACAGACTCGCAAGCAGATGAGCCCAAGGGTTAGAACAGGAGGGTTCTAATACTTTGGTGTGCCTGAGACTTAGGCAACAGGAGGCAAATATGAACCTGTATTATTTAATGTATATGATTTAGTCTATGCTACAATGTATCTGCATGCTTTTGTTGATTTTGATATGTATCAAAGGATCTAGCTGCTTCTCAGCTGCATCAACCTCTATGAATTACGTCACTGTCTCCTGAGGTTGAAACGCATCAGCATGCATTAGCTGAGAAGCAGTTGTTCATACAATTGTTTAAAATTAATCATCAAAATACAATGAGGTGGAAATGTATTATCTAAATGGAAAAAATTGAAAATACTAAAAAGGCACAGTTGGTGAAGCTTTGAAGTATGTTCTCCTGGTACGTATGTGTTAGGCATATAACATATTTTGCCTGGCAGTATAATGAGTAAGTGTGCCTCTGACAACTGATGTAGGCATCAAGGATTATCAGGCTAAAACTACAAGCCCGGGATATGACTGCCTTATCATATTAGTCATAGTACTTCATGAACAGTGACTCGTACTGCTATCTGTGAGTGGGTGTGAATAAAAAGAACAGGAACAGGGGTAGCTGGGTATGCAGAGCAGGTGTAGCATGGGCTTCAAAAACGGTACCATTCTGGACATGGTGCACTCCTTTCATATCATACAGGTGAATGCTCAAATGCAAACACTAAGCCAAGTCCATATTCATTCTGCAGTTTGTTAATCCTTTCCAATCTCTCATTGGCAGGTACTGAACTGCTTTCTCAAATGCCGTCACCTAGATTACTGCGGACTCATCTGCCCATAACACACCTTCCAAAGTCTTTCTGGGAGAACAAGTATAAGGTAATGTTTTAAGGCAGCATTTCTGCATGGGTTGCCATGTGACCACAGTTTTAATACATTATTTTAAATTCATGATCCCTTAGTAAAATCTATAATAAACAAATAAGCGCACCTTCAATCACATGAACTTATAATTATTTTTTTCAGAAAAATACTTTACTCTTTTATTTAAATACATTTTATTGAGAAAATGGAGTCTGAGTGGAACAGAAATGTTCCTATGATACAATTTATTTATAAAGCGTGCAATGTGAAACTTCTTGGCACAGAGAAATACACCCATAAAAAAAACAATACAGGCCATACAATACTGAACAAGTTTAAGAGTCATGTCTTGAAAGATTTCAAAACCTCAACAACTAGATTGATGGGGAAGATCTGAAGGGAGAGTATTGCAAGTCCTGGATACTGCTGCAGAAAAGGTGCTCTCTCCGAACTTGATTGTTCAGAGTTTGGGAACTTTGAGAAGAGAGTAACGTGTGGTGCACTGATGATGGCCAGAGGCGTACCATATAAATCGGCTGTCTGAAAATATGGGGCGCTTAATAGGTAGATCTATGTCTATTGGTGAGGAGAGAGCAAGTTAAATGCCGAAATTGCACTACTGCCCTCATCCTGTATCAAGAGGCAGGTGATCAACCTATTTTCTAGAATGGGGGGCAGTCGCATGAGAGCCAGTTGCCCATCTAGAACTGAACGTCAAGAGTGCAGAAATAGAAGAGATGCCGTCTCAAGTCTGTGTCTGTCCGCTTACATGAAGTGCACAACATCACTGTGATCCCATGCTTTAAACAATTTGAGCAACTCAAGGTGAATGACAACCGTAGGAGCGGGAGGTCTTACTACTGCACTTCACCCAATTATTATTCCATCCGAGGTGCCAGGACGGGAAAAGATTTACTGACAACTATATACCGAAGAATATTGCTCTGGAGCGTGGGAGCCTGGCCCACGCTCTGACCTTGATCAGATGTAGTCTAGGAGGAAGCTCACTTGCCCCAGCTAAAGCAGAGGAGCTAAAGAAGATGAATACACTCTGCATAAAGAAACACCCGATTCCACAAGGTGAGATCACAATGTTGGTTGCAACAGGTTGCATGTGAAGGGATTAATGTTAATCCTAGATCAGACACTATATCCCCCTCCTCTATCCACAGAATCACAACAATAGATAAAAAGCCCTTCCTGACTTATGCTTTGAAAAGTACCATTGGCCCCAAGCAAATTCTCATTGAGCTTTTTTTGTCCCACGAGGAGAATGAAATGCATAGACCTTCCTGTAAAGTATTCATGAGCAATACTGTTGAGCTCTGTACAAATTGTTAAGCAATAGAAATACATTGGCATGTTTCTATTTGATGGGATATGTGGCAGTGAATAGCGGGATGTTAAAAAGGGTGGTGAGTGTGAGGTTAATGAGATTTTGGCAGAGAGGAAAGATGTAGGGAGCCAGGGGTCAAGAGGGAGCCAGATTTTCCTGAATGTGTGGTCCTCATGGCCTCTTCCATTATAAGCAGAGTTAGGATGGGCATGACTCCCTCCGAAGATGTTGAGGAGGGCATATTTATAGAGTTCAGAGAGAAATTGAGATAAGATTACTTGATCTTATCATAGGAGTTAAGAACAGAGGTTCTGAACTGGGGTGATGGAGCTAAAAGAAACAAAGGGAGTGGCAAATTCATTTACAATGGTGAACATTTCCTTAGTGCAATTGCCACCTTCCTGGATCCGGGAAGTCAGGGAGAGGCATCTGGTTTGTATAAAGTGCTGGTGATAATTACGGAACTCTGACTTAAAGGTGCATTTATCATGAATGTTATGTGAGCTACGCCAGCTACACTCAAGTTGTTTGCAATGGTCTTTAAACTGCCTGAGGTCCTCAGTATACCAACTACCGTAGGGAGCGTGCCATGATGTGGAGTGTGTCTTTAATGGGGCAAGGTTATTAGCCACATTCATAAGTCAAGCGTTGAAGATAGTGATGACAGTAGACACTTTCATAGAGGGAAGTGGAGGGAATTTGTTAAATTCCAAGTTCCAGCTATCCATGGAGATTCTGTTCCATTGTTGTGTATTAAGATTATGTGCGGGCACACTGTTAGGCTGAAAGATGGGAAATTTAAGGATGACTGAAAATTGATCTGTCCACCTAACGGGTAGAGGCCTCTCTACCCTAATATGACAAAAGTTGTTGAAGATAGGAATAGCTAAGTAGCTCATGAGATGGGCAGCTCCTTCAACGTATTGAAAGTGGTCTAGTTCTTCTAGGTTGTCTTAGAGGTTGATGGAGTCTGGGTCAGACGAGTCTTCCAGATGAAAGTTGAGGTCACCAAGGAACATGAATGCCTTAAAAGTCAGAGCAAGAGGTGAAATGAGTTCCAAAAAATTGATACTGAAGTTGTTCCTGGGTCCGAAGACATAGTACTGAAACTCCCTGGGCTGGGTAATTGGGAGTGCTAATTTTGCGAGATTGGCAGATTTATTCTGCTTGATTTATCCTGCGCACTAGCCTGTGAATGTAGGAATTCTATCCTCCAATCTTACTCCTTCTTCAGCACTTCCTGTTTGCCTTACTGCAAAATTATTAAGGAGCCCCTGTTTCATGATGGCGAGACCCAGCTGTCACCAGGCATTCCTGTCTTCAGCTTCTTAGCCACTTCCCTATCTGACAGGGTCAAGAATGGCTTTCCCTTCCACTGTGGCTGGACCCTTAGGGCTAGATGTACGACCATTGATGTTTGTGACTCGCAAATTGCATTAAATTGCGAGTCGTAATTTGCGAGTCGCAAACAATGCACAACAGTGTCAGAGGCACTGTTTGCGATTCCAATGGGGTCGCAAATTGCATGCCTCATGCATATTAATGAGGCTGTCACAATTTGCGACCCCATTGGGAATGGCTGGCACTCCCAGGGATGGTGGCCTGCAGGGGTCTGCAGACCACCATGTCTGGGACTGCTTTGTCAATAAAGCAGTTTTGTTTTTAAATGCAGCCTATTTTCCTTAAAGGAAAACGAGATGCCTTTAAAAAAAAAGAAATGAAACGTTTTTGTTTCATTTTTTAAGGGCAGGAAGTGAAGTGGTCCCTGGGACCACTGCCTGCTCTTAAAAAATGTTTGCGCACCCATTCACAAAGGGGAAGGGGTGCCCTGGGGACCCCTTCCCGTTTGCAAATGGTTTACCACCCCCTTGAAGAGGGTGGTAAACTGCGAGTGTTTTGCAACCGCAAATGCGGTCACAAAACATTCTTACATAGGGTTCAGAGTCGCTATTAGGAAGGGAGGCCCTTGGAACGCCCCCTCCTAATAGTGAGCCTCTAACCCTCTTTATAAGTCACTATTAGATTAGTGACTCGCAAAATAGGGTTGGTACATTGTGCTACCGTTTTAAGCGGTCGCAAAAGGGCAAAATGCCCCTCTGCGACCTCAAAAAACGGTCGTACATCTAGCCCTTATTGTCTAGGACAGTCCTGGGTATGAACAGAAGAAGCCCTCCTTTGCATTTCCATGCCAAAAGAGATTATGCTTAAACTACCCTTTGGTATGCCAACTGTTCTTGTCCACTCTCGGAGAGCTCATCCTTGCTAAGTAGCCATTGTCCTCTGAGCCAGAGCTGTTACCTCTCCCAGCTAAGCATGTGTATTGAATCTCTGGAAGTGTGGTAGATGGCAGAACTGATTTTCCCTCCTACTGTCACTGGGTATGGGTGTGGGCTGTCTAGGAGGGACCTGGGAATGAATACGAGAAGGCCACTGTTGCATCTACAAGAAAAGGAGGTGGTGCTAAAGTGTCCCTTTGGTCTGCAAACTTATCTTGTCCACTCCCAGGTAGCTAATCCCTCCTAAGTGTTCAACAGTTGACACCCATTGGCTTTTTCTGGGCCAGAAGCAAGCAGTTGTCATGTGAGCCAGGTTTGTGAAGTCCCCCAATCAATAATGTGTTATTCTGCTCTGAGGGTATGATGAGTTGCATAACTGTTTTTTTTTTTTTTTTTTGCGACCTTTATTTATATTTACGAAGAACATACAGTATGACCCATCCATGAGAGAAAAAAGAAAAGGGAGAACTAATACCACCAATAACAAGAGACAGCGGTAGAAAGAGAAAAAAAAGATAAAGGAAGGAAAGGAGCAGGGTTCCGTCCCTCACGTGGAATAATGGAAAGTAGCAAGTTCAGTCTGGGTGGTAGCGTCTTGAGGGGAGCGTGTAGCAGAGTTCTGCAATGGCGGATAACTGTTGCATCTAAGGCAAGACTCCTGTGGCAGGACCCTGCAATGACGTAGGAAGCTAAACCTAAGGAAAATGAGGTTGCAGTTAACTACAGATGTCACAGCAGAACTTATACTCACAACTAATATAACAAGTATTTTTATTGCATCGGTTTCGCCTATGTGATGAATAATAAGCTGTTTTTATCAATTCCCGTCTGGGACAAAGGAAAGAGCTCCTTGACAAGTATCAGGGAAGTGGAGAGGATGTGGCACAGTGGATGTGGATGTGGCACAGTTCGAGTCTCAGCAGTGCAACATCCTGGGATTCTGGGCACATCACTTAATCTCTCCTGGGTAATAATTTGCGCTATGTAAATCTGCTGCAAGACAAAAATGCAGAAAGAGGCAAAACTTTATGAAAAAATAGTTCCACCAAAGCGGATGCTAACAGTATTTTGGCTATGGGAAACTGATATAAGAAGCAGACGAGGAACAAGCATTGGAAAATGCAGGAAAATAAGATAGAGCCAATAGAAATGTAGGAAAAGTAAGTGCCAAGCACTGGAACCAATGAAAACCCAGGAAAGAGAGAAGGCAGGATGTAAGCTCTTTTTAAGTTTGTATTAAAAACAAAAGCTTTCACAAGCATAGTGCAAGGGCTGTTTAGGCGAAACCTAAAAAGGGGTGAGGGAAAGAGAAGATCGGAGGGGAGACGATAGGGAGGAAGGAAGGTAGAAAAGTCGAAAGTTGAAATTCACTGTCCTCAGGGGAGGGGCACACTAAGGGTCAGCACAATCAAGAGGGGAAAAGGAAGATGACCCGTGCCGGGCGAATGTTGTGGCGAGCGGAGACCAGTGATAGTGGTGGGGGCAGGAGTGCATCAAAACATCACGCATGCGATACAGTAGGAGGGAGGAGTCGGGGGAGGAGGACAGTACCCAAGCGCTGAGGGAAGGCCCCAAGGGAGACTGTGCTCTTGGATAAGAAGGTGTAGGGGAGTTCAAATGAGGCAGGGAGAACAATACTACTATTAGTCAACGGACACTATATTAAGCTGAATCATTCACTGTCTCAGTGAAAGCAACCTATACATTTTCAAAAACATCCAACTTGTCATTAAACTTATAAGTGAATTGCCCATAGAGAGCCATGCTACGAAACTCTATACCCCACTCTGTCAGGGTAGGGCACATGGGAAGTGTCTGGACACAAAGCCTCCACAATGGACTTGCGCATCCAGGGTGTCATAGAGAAGCCGGACTTTGGAGGTAAAGCTGCCTTCGAGACCCATCTGTGCGAAGATGTGAAAGAGATAAGGCCAATTAACCTGGTCAAATGCTTTTTTGACGTCAGGAGAGATAGCCACCTTCTATGTGGGTCATCCTTGACATGCCACAGCACATGAGCGAGGGTGCAGAGGTGATCCTGCGACGTGCAGCCTGGGATAAAACCCACTTGGGAAGGGTGAATGAGCTGTGGGATAACCTTCCCCAGTCAGATGACTAAGATCTTAGCGAGTATCTTGAGGCCAACATTGATCAGAGAGATCAGAGGTAGCTGGAGCATTCAAGCCGGTCTTTAGCCTCTTTAGAGATGACCGCGATGGCGGCCCTGTTGGTGGACATCAGTCCTGTATCTGTAAGAGCCTGTATCGGTGGGTATCCTTATAGTCTTGGGTCAGGAGAGGTATTAGGGAACCTGATACCCTTTCAAAAACATCCAACTTGTCATTAAGCTTATATGTGAATTGCTCATAGAGAATCACGCTGCAAAATTCTATACCCCCACTCTGTCAGGGTAGAGCACATGGGTTGGCACAATTGGCGAAGAATACATTTCTTGGCCACTGCCATCACAGTAGCTATCCACCTGTGAAAGTAGGTGTCCATATCAGGGGAATCAGTGATATCATGGAAGAGAGCAAGGTGCGCTGAGGGACAAATGATGTGAGAGAGTAATGGCCACAGGTATTTCCACACTTTGGTCCAGTAAGACTATATTGTAAGATAACTCCACAAGACATGGAATAGGTTGCAGTCAGTCAATGAGAACCGCCAATAACAGCTATGGGGCAGGTTGCCCGCAAAAAAAACTTCTTCAGGGACCAGTACTGGCCACAAAGCACTTTAAAGTATAATTTAAAAGGTGGGAGTCATGGAGGACTTGACCATGAGAATTAAGTAGCTCCGACCAGTCCTCTGGGGTATATTCCCTTCCTAAGATAGTTTGCCAGGTGGCTCTGGTCAGAACTAAATACTAGAGACCAATTGCCTGTACCCACCCCAAAGGCAGAGATAGCATTGGATCAATCAATCAGGGAATTGTAAGCGCGCTACTCACCCGTGAGGGTCTCAAGGCGCTGATGGGGGAAGGCACAAGGTTTGTTGGGAGTGGGCCGAGGATGGGCCAGAGGCAATGGATGAGTTGACGATATTTCCAGATATCTGCCTGGTGATGACTGAATTCTCTCCTTAGCAGGGAAAGGATTTCAGTGTAACTTCAGCAAGAAGATGTTCAATCTGTGTCACACCATCAGCATACCACAACGCCCAGTAAAAGGAGATGCTGGCAATGCGGAAGGCAGCATTGTGCCATACTGTTGTTGTTTCGTGGAGGAGGGGCTGGATCCTAATGAGGATGTGGGCTCTTTTCCAAGCTGCGGCCATGGCCTCCAATATTGGGTTTTTCTTCTAAGGCGTGTAGGACGGTTGGAGGTAGCATGGTGGGGTAGGGCAGATCCAGCCTCTGAGGTTGCTTTCCATGGCTACCCACACTGGTATGTTCCCAGGACCGTCAAACTAGGGAGCCACCTGGGACAGTTGAAAGGCCAAGTAATAAAAAGAGATATGCGGTAAACGAGTACCACCGGCCTCTGTGTCGGCCCAAAGCCTCGCACCTAGGGTGCCTGCTACTCCAAATATAGGAATGGATGTACACCTCAATTCCCAGTAGTAGTGCTTGGGGTATCCTCAGGGACAACATAGTGAAAATGTAGTTGTACCTAGGAGCCACCATCATTTCACGGTTTGTTTCCGATCCCGCATTGAGATATTTAGATGCTCCCATTTCAAAAAATCCTGCCTATCCTCCACCATCCTGTGGAGACCGCTATTTATCCAAATGCCTAGGTACTTCAGCCTGGTGGGGACCCACCGTATGTTATCAGTCTTCAGGCAGGCTCTGGTTGTCCCTGTTGATAGGGGCAGAGCCTTGCTTTTTGTCCGGTTAATTTGTTATCCTGAAAGAAGAGAGAAGCGAGCGATGATAGACAGGACGGAGACCAAGGAGGACCGGGGGCAAGACAGGAGGAGAAGAATGTCATCTGCATAGAACAGGGCTATTACCTCTGTAGGAGCCAGAGAGATTCCCTGCACCTCCTTGGATCAACACAGAGCAGCCAAGAGGGATTCCATTGCTATGAGGAACAGTAGCAGGGAGAGGGGGCACCGCTGCAGCATAGCCCTGCATATTGGAAAGCGCCTGGACACAAAGCCCCCACAATGGACTTAAGCATCTTCGGTGTCATAGAGAAGCCGGACTTTGGAGGTAAAGCTGTCCTCAAGGCCATCTGAGGAAGTATGTGAAAGAGATAAGGCCATTCCACCTGGTCAAATTCCTTTCTGGCGTCAAGAGAGCTGGCCACCTTCACTGTGGGTCATCCTTGACATGCCACAGCACATGAGCGAGGGTGCGGAGGTGATCATACGAAGTGCTGCCTGGGACAAAACCCACTTGGGAAGGGTGAGTCAGTTGTGGGATTATCACCCTAGTCAGATGACTTAGCGAGTATCTTGAGATCAACATTGATCAGAGAGATCAGAGGTGGCTGGAGTATTCAAGCGGGCCTTTAGCCTCTTTAGTGATGACCGTGATGGCGGCTGTGTTGGTGGAGATCAGTCCTAGGGACACCCGTATCTGTGGGTATCTTTATAGTTTTGGGTCAGGAGAGGTATTAGGTCTACTTTGCTAATATTATAAAACTCACCAGGGAGCCCGTCTTCCCCCAGTGATTTGCAGGTGGAGAGGAAGGAGACGGCTTCTGCCACTTCCTCCTCTGTGATATCTCCCTCTAGGAGGGTCCGTCCCTCATCTGTGAGGGAGGGCAGGCAGAGGGACTGCAAGAAGGGGTCAATCTGTTCCAAGGACGGAGTAGTCTCAGAGAGATACAGTCCAGGGTAGAAGGTGGCAAAGCAGGAGCATACCGGAGTCATACCAGATCGCTGGGATAGTGAGCTGGGATTCTCGCTGGCGTAGGTGGCTCTCCAGTAAGTGGCCAGCCTTCTCACCTTGAGCGTTTTGTTGTCACAACAACTTCACCAGTGCCTTTTACTGGTATAGCCATGAAGAGTGCATTTAAGCGGAGTTTGGCAATTTCTAGTGTCCTATAATGGTCGTCCATGGGGGAGTCTCTGTTTAGCAAAGGTGAAAGGTGATCACTTCATCCTCCACATCCTGTAGGGCATCCTGTGCTTGGAGTTTGGCCTCATCATAACGCACCTCAGAGTGGTCTTCCTCGCAGCCCAGAGTGTGTGGGCAGAGGTCACAGAGCCCTCATTGTCATGAAGGTAGGTGCGGACGTGGGCCAATAGGGATTCTTATACTCAGGAAGCGCATAGGCAAAGGCCCTAATTTGCCAGAGGAGCGTCGGGGGCAAGATAAGACCCAGGCCTATGTCCAATTGGACCATGCTATGATCTGAAACTGCTGCCTCAAGGATAGCGCAATCAGTGAGAAGAGGAGAAGCTGTCTATGGAGGAGAAAGTAGTGATGCTCTATTGCGTGCCAAGCGGGCAGGAGGGTAAAGAGTATGCCCTATCGGAGGGATATAGTAGATGCCACATATCTACGAGGCAGTGGTCTGCCATGAGGTCATGTGGGACTGCTATATCTGTTCTTGTATGGGTGTCTGGCCCATCCAATATAAAAGTGGGTGGAGGGCTAAATTCCAGCCACCACCCAGTAAGACAGGGGTGCCGCTAAGGGTCTACGAGAGAGATCAGCTAGAAAGCTGGACTTATTAATGTTGGGCACATAAATGGAGCCCAAAATCAGCATCCAGTCTGGGAAGCTAACTTTAACTAAAGCCCGTCGCCCATGTAATCAGTCAAAAATTGAAGCACCTTACAAAGGAGATTCCGTTGAATCAGAATGACCACTCCACATTTCTTGGAGCAGACCCGGTGGGGGGACATTGGGCACTCGGGTATGACTACTGCTAATGACTGCACCAGCCTAATCATATTTGAGCTTCAAGGATTCAGTGGGGTTCAGGTGAGTTTCCTGGATGAGGGTGATGTCCATCTGCTTCGTGCGAAGATAGTGGAGGACTTTCTTTTGTTTAATGAAGTGGGAAAGGCCATTGTCGTTCAAGTAAGCGATAGTGCGGGATGACGGCATCCGCTCTTCAGAGTACGGGTATGGTGGAGGGATGGTGATGTCGGCTCTCCAATATGAGCATGGGAAGCGCAAGTGTCACAAAAGTCCATGGCAATGTGGGAGGGGGGCTGGCTGGGAGTGGTGGTTATGGAGGCAGAGGGGAGGTGCGAACTGGAGAAGAAAGGGGGAAAAAAGCTCACATTTTTGCCTAGAGCTAAAACCTGCGCCCAGTGGTGCTACACTTCCCCGGACCTTGGGTATGTATGTTGGGAGCTTTGGGGGATGGAGACGCTTCGCTTCTGGAATCATAGAACATGACCGGGGAGCGGGAGGGTGCAGACAGCAGGTAACAGCAGGTAATGCATCATAGAACATGACCGGGGGAGCGGGCGGGTGCAGACAGCAGGTAGCAGCAGGTAATGCATCATCATCAGGGAGTGCAGTGGCAAAGGAGCTTCTGAAGGAGGCAGGGGAGAATGGGGTACAGAAAGAGGGACGGCATCTATGGTGCAGGGTCCTGCAGCAAAATCCTCACTGACTCGAGTAAGGAAAGGTTGAGGCAGTGCTTAAGCCACTTCATGGGTTAAAGGTGAATCAAGGAGATTATGGGGGAGAGGGTCTGACTGGTGGGAAGACAAAGAAGTGGTCTGGCAGGAAATGGGGAAAGAACATGGGGACAAAGGTAAACAGGTAAGCCAGTGATGGGTAAACCTTGTTGGACCTGGGGTGTCTGCTTGTGTGGTGTGTGGGACTTATCTCGCTCCCGTCCCTTGTGCAGGGTCTCAACCACCTAACAGCTGGATAAGAGGGCAGACATTGGGTTGGTGGCAGTAACCAAGCGTCCCTGTAATGAGGTCCTGGGTTGGAAGTTCAAACTCGGGGGTGTAGGCAAGGGTACGTTACGGCATGTATGATGTGTGTCTCCTGCACATTACCCCACAGACCAGCCCCTCACTGTCCTGGTTCCGTGGACAGCCCTAGCGTGCACTATGTTCCAGTAGGCGGGCCAGCAGTAGATAGTCTGAAGGCCGTAGAGCTTGGGAGGCGGTACCATGAAAGGGATCGTAGTGCGGAAGAGTGCGACTATAGGTAGGAATAACTCATCTTCGATGTGGGGTGCATAAGCATCTCCATATGTCAGTCATGCACATCAGGGTGGGGCTTGAACACTCAACCTCCCACCGCCGTCCAGGTCGGGCATCTCAGGCAAAGAGGCTCCCAGCCCAGTCACCACGAGGAATGCAGCACCAGTACTACCATACCTGGTGAGGTCTCCCAGTCTCTGACCCAGGAAAAAGAGCTGAAGGTGGCCTGTAAAGAGGCAACAGGAGCCAGGAGCGGGCAATGCGATGAGGGGGTGGGGCAAGAGAGTGGAGAGTGCCGCTATCAGTCCGCAGGGTCAGTCCGTAGGTGCCTAGGTGCAGTTAAGGTTAAGAGGCATTGCAGTCGGTCTCCCCTCCTGTAGGAGGCGTAAGCCAAGAGGTATACAAGCATCACAATGGGAGTCCTGTGCAGGTGCTATGTTCCATCAGCGGATAGCAATAGATAAGCCGCCGGGCCACAAATCAAGATCGTAGTGTTTGAAAGGGTCCAGGTGCCTCACGGCCAACAGTGGTTATAAAAAAAATAGGGGTGGCTGCCGCGGTCGTCAAGTGCACAGGCAGGCTTATGCGGTGCTGCCAGGAGGGACAGACATGGCCATCGCTGCAGTCATCTGGGTGGCAAGCATGGCTATGCAGTACATCTTCTGCAGCGTCCCCAGGCCGTAGCCTCCATTCATCGGCGCAAGAGGGTCCGGTGGCAGTGTTCATCGGCTGCTCAGCACTTCCAGTGCATTGGGAGATCAGGAGCTAGTAAGCCCTCAGATGAACAGTGCTGCATGCCCCAGGGAGTGGCGCCAGGCAAGAGCTCTAGAGCTCTAGAAGACTGTAGACATCTTGGCCGGCACCAAGCTCCTCCTTTGGCATAATTGGTTTGAAGTCAGTTATGGCTCAGGCAGCTAAAGTACATTTTTACAAAGTTACTTTTATGCTTTAATTATCAAACATCTGACTTCACCATTAAGTTAGATTTTAAAAACTAAGCATGAAATAACCTTGAAGCATTTTTCTAGCCCTTTCGTAAGCAGTAATGGAAAATAAAAAATGTAATGCCACCTAGACCTAATAGAGAAAGGTCTGGCAAAGGCCTACCAAGTGAAATAGCATTTGGCATTTATTTCACAGTTAAGTTCAATAAATATATAAGGTGCCCTATTTTTATATATTAGCACCCTGCCCCCTGGGCTTACAAAGCACACAGTATAGCTGAATTAGGACTATATAAAAGAGGCTTTTTCTGCATGGCAAAGAAAAATGTGTCAATGCACTTCACTTAAACTGCTGCCTAACCAGAGCAGAGTGGTGTTACTGGTGCTACTGGCAGGTATATATTTTCGTCATATGTGTGGGTGGTGTCAACACACACTGCAGTCCACAAATGACATTTAACTTTCCATGCCATAGGCACACTTAAGGGACAATTTAAACCAGACTTATAGTGAAGTTAATTAGGCCAAATGGGATGTTCCAATTTACAGCATGTGATTTATAGTGGAAGCACAAGCACTGTACTACTGTTTAGCTATGGTAAAGTGCACAAATAGTCAAGAAAAAGGGCAAATATCTGAGGTAACTGCACAGAAAACGCAAATTTACTACAGTGGTCAAAAACATTGGGCACTCACCGCAGTAAGTAGTGTTTAGTTGAATGAAAATGTCTTGGGTAGCACAAGACCTAAAAATACTGAAAGCTTTCTCTGAAAATCATAGTGTCAAGCACACTGAGGGAATACAATTGGGCTAGTCAGGAAAAGTGAGAAGGGGTAGTATGAATTGATGTCTGCACCTGCTCAGGGAAGAGCAGGTGCAGCGGCCAAGGCGACTGACTCCGGATCCTGGGGCTCATGGTTCGATCCCCGGTGCCGGCGGCAGTTCAGCCCAGCACCATGTGACTCTGGGCAATAGCTCGCTTAATCTTCCCGACGGCCCCCAGCGCAGGGACACCTGTCCAGAGGTAGCTGTGCGCTTTCGGCAGAAGGGGACTTAATCTCCTACTGATCAAACAGATTCTGGACTGCCTGCTATGACTGTTAAGTGTTTTTTTTGATCAACTGTAAGCCCACTTAATTGCTTTGTGCATGCTGAATGGCAGAAAAGACGTAATGTGTTTTGTGTTTGGCTTAGTGTCGAGACAATGTCCTATAGACATTGCCTAAGCAATAGCAATCCGTTTTCATGCACTCTTAAATTGTGGAATAAGGCACAGTTTGCTGTCAAAATGGACATCCACATTTAACAGCTGGCCAGCATTTTTTATATTATTGTTTAAAAGGTTGCATGCAATGCTGACGTTTCACAATTCAGACACATCGTGTAAGTTCTATGGCATCTTCATCATACAAACAGTTGCCATCTATAAACAGAAGGTGTAATTGACGCAATGTATCTGGCCAGGCAAAGGAGAATTTTTATGAAACCTTTAGTTTCAGGCTGAAACAGTCGATCTTCCATTCATGTCTGGATCCTTACATTAGGAATTGAACGTATTGCTAGGTGAAGAAAATAGTGTTACTGACCATAAAAGTGACTGATAGCTATAGTTATTGGCAGTGGCGGCTCGCAAAGGTAACGCTGTGGGGCGGTGAGGCGGGACGCGGGCGGGGCTGGGTGGGGGGGTAGTGGAGTCTGACAAACGACGGCAAAGGTGAACGTAAATAAATAAATATCTGCTGTCGTATGTCGGACTCCACTACCACCCCACCCAGCCCCGCCTCACCGCCCCACAGCGTTACCTTTGCGAGCCACCACTGGTTATTGGAACACATCCAACATACGGGTCCTAGCAGAAAAAGGGCCTTTATCTAGCATGATTGACAGGTTTAAAAGTCAACTTCACCTTTAAACCTTGAATGTATTATCACATTAGTCTTTCTCAGACACTCTTCAGATAGCACACTTGCTCTCTTAGATGCATCAAGGAGTACCAGATGTGCATAATGTAGTTTCAACTAATCATGTCTGGCATCCTGTATCATACTGTATGGGGAGGTAAGTAAGGAGCAGGAAGGAGGCAAATGGTGTAAGAGAGGGTGGAGATTAATCACTCTCTTACTCAGACATAGTGCCCCAGCTGTAACTCCTCCTGTCTGAAAATATCCTCTTGCCTATTGTCATCTCTTCCAACCCACCTATCTCCTTCAGCATGTCTATTTCCTCATATGCTCAAGCCCTCTAGTGACTTCCTCTTCCCCTCCCTCCAATTTCCCCTGCATCTTTAACTGCCCTACTGCTCTTTCCTCTCTCCTGCCCAGTGCTTCCTGCCTGCAGTTGAATTCTTCCATCATCTGGCAACCTCTTTGTCCCAATCACACCTCTTGTCATCTGTGCCATCTCATTTTCTATTTCTACATCTGCCCTATCCTGCCTATTGCTGTCACACGCAGTGCGTTCCTACAGTCATTCCTCTTGGACATGTCCCTTGAAGTGTCAATAACAGTACTCATTGATCATGTACCTTAGATTTGAAGTCTGGTTCCCTGGTTCCTGTGTTAGTATTCGTGTGTTTATTGGAATTTCAAACTTTCAGTGGCAATGGAAGAGAGGATTTGAGAATAGAGAACATTTCAGTCTGATTGAAATACAGATTGATTCAGTTATTATTATTTTATTATTTGGAGTTGAGAACATGTGCGACTGTTAGCTGGATGAATAAGTAGATGGCAGTGGCGGCTCGCATAGGGCGTGCTGCGGGGCAGTGGGGCGGGTGGGGGAGGGGAGGGGAAGGGTGAGGGGGTAGTAAACTCGGACATACGACAGAGCGGAGGAGCGTAATATTTACTTTCCTCCGTTCCGTCGTATGTCCAAGTTTACTACCCCCCACCCTGCCCCTCCCCCGCCTCACCGCCCCACAGCACGCCCTATGCGAGCCGCCACTGGTAGATGGAGAGGAGATTGAAAAGTATTATGGAAGTCCATTGTTGTCTGAAAGGTTTGGGATGAGACAAAGAGCAGTTGAAATGGGAGCAGTGGCGGCCACCAGATACAAAAAGTGGTGAGCGCGGGGGGAGCGCAGGAGGGAGCGCAGGTGGGGTGCGGGGGAGTGGGTGAACCATAATAATAATAAAATATATAATTTTTTTTAATTAAACTTACTCCTGGTGAACGTGATAGAAAACCCTCTACCTGACTGGGGGTTTGCATCCCTGCTGGCGGCCGCCACATACCCTCTCCATGAGCTGTGACCATCAGATGAGAGGTGGCCCCATGGACACTGGGTAAACAGGGTGGGAGAAAAGGCAGGCTGCGGTGTGAGAGGGTAAAAAGCAGACCACCCTTTCACCAACCACACATTTTGCCAGGCCCGAGCTGTGTTTTCACTAATGTGTGTGTGGGGTCTTGAATGTTGATGATTTGTGCTTGTTCTTGATGCCCGGGTATTGTCTTAGGAAGGGACCAAACCCTCCTGTGATGAAAGTCAGCCTCTGTAACTGAATGCAACCTGGGTGTCTTAGATTTCAGCCTTTTGCTGCCCGAGGTTGCATGTCAGTCACCAAGGACTTCAGTGCCCCTAACCCTTGCCTAATTTGTCACATATTGAGGTGGTAGCAGCAAGCGTCACTGACCCCACCACCTGTCTCGTAACAAGTTGGGAAAGGGGGTGGGGTTCATATGAGGCTAGTTAGAAACCTGCTCATTGCACTGCTGACACTGACATTTATGACATTACGTCATCTGATCAGGCATGTTTTTCGATCTAAGCCGTGAGACCATTGTAAAAGTGCGGGAGACATTCAGAAGAGTTTTAGCAGAGGCCAGTCTAGAGTTACCAAGGTACCACTTGTCAGGGAATAATAATAGCACTGACAGTTATGGCCACGCCCTTCTTTTCTAATACATGCTCCCTGGCATTTAGAAAGAGAAAAGGGAAACTGTTTGGGCCAGAATGCAACATGAAAAGCAGAACGGGATGAGCTCCTCATTGCTAACATGGTGCAATTTGCGCCCTTTGCCAGTCACGACATGGTCAAAATCCTATCTACAAATAGGATAAGGGCCAATTTTAGACATTTCCTGCAAGAGAAGCCCTATCCCTGTTATTTTCACTAAAGACATATACAGCTCACTTGCAGTCGTATACATGCACCTTTGTCCTAACTTTAAAACTGTGATGCCTATAAAACGGCCATCTTGCTTTTGATCTTTAGTGCTACTTCAGTCCAGAGACCTGGACATAGATCTGCCAATGAACCTCGTATCAGAGACTGAGGGGGTGGAGCAGAGGCAAGGATGTGTGTGTGTCTGGCTCAGTGTGTGAGTGTACTTCCCAAAATATTTGTAATTCTGCTCAGGGTGCCATAGTGCCTAAACCCTTTTTGGAGCAGTTGTGCTCACTCACTGCGCTCACTTCCACTGGCACATTCATGTCTTCGTCTTATGCCTCTCCACTATCAAAGTTTGCCAGCCACGACTGACACAATCCATCATCCAGGAAGACCTGACCTATTGCCATTTGGTAATAGCTAAAAGTGACAGCCACAGCTTGTAAATACTTCAACTTGAAATTTTGTAAATGTAGACTTAAAAAAGAACTAGAATATTGCACTCGCGGATAAAGCTTATGTTCGGCATAGGTCTGCCGGATACCCAAGCTTTGCCAAAAAAAGTAGTGCATGTATATTAATGTATTATGTATGCATGTATGTAAATATTATATCCAAGTTCATGTAGGTATATACTTATGGGTTTATGCTTTGTATGTTGATAGGACTATGTATAGTGTGCATCTGTGTTTGTATATGTGCTAGTGTGTGTATGTGTATGTCTATATGCATGTCTATATATATGCAGAACAAATCTTCCTGTCTCCCATTCAGGGGCGGTTCCTCCGCAATGGCGGTGGAGCGCCACCCCACTGGCTCAGAGTCAGCAGCAGTCAGTATCGGTTTTTTTAAGCCGCTGGCTCAGCCAGCGTGTGCAGGGAGGGGCAGGGCCGAAGCATGGGAGGGGGGAGAAGGAGTGCTAGTGCACTCCCTAAGTGCTCATGTGTGTTTGGCTGGCCGTCTCAGGCCCACCAAAACTCACATGCGCACTTAAGTTTCTCTAACCCGGCTGTTCAATACAGCCGGGATCGAGAAACCCCACAGACTCCCTGACCTGAGCGGAGCGTTTTTCCAGCCCACTCAGGCCAATCCCTGTGCTGCTCTGTAGCGCGGGGATTGGACAGGGAGTCTCTGATGTAGTCACAGTGTCTGCTGGAACAAGAAAGACCCTGCACCAAGACGCAACGTGGGAGGCAGCAGGTAAGTTTAACTTTTTCAAAAGAATATTTTGTTATTATTATAGTTCCCATGCCCCTTCCCGCGCTCCATCCCGCGTTCCCTCTTGTGCCCCCTCCGCTCCCCCACACTTTTTGTATCTGGCCGCCGCCACTGCTCCAATTTCAACTGCTCTCTGTCTCATCCCAAACCTTTCAGACTACAATTGACTCCCATAATGTTTTTCAATCTTCTCTCCATCTACTTAATCATCCAGCTAACAGTCGCACATGTTCACAACTCCAAATAACATTATTTATTTATTTATTTTGAAAGTTTTATATAGCGCGAACATGACCACCGAGGGTATCAGAGCGCTTTACAGTTTATACATCAAGAAGAGTACAAGCAAACAGAGCAGCATCAACAAAAATTACAGATTAACAGTCTAAAAATTGTCCGAGCATTCTCGTGAGCCCGGCAGCTGGGCCACAAATCGACGTCTCTGGTCCCCGAATCAGATGGAGAGGCCAGACTGAGGCAAAAATGTCTTCATCAGGAGCCCTTTGACTTCTCTTTTGAAGAGGACCGTGGAGGAGTTCACCCTGCCTTCGGGGGGAAGGGAGTTCCAGATCCTCGGTGCCATACCTGAGAAGGCTCGATTGTAGGTCTTTTTTTTCTTGAATTTTTGTGGTTTGAGCAAAAGGGTGCTGGCGCTTCTGGAGGCTCTGGAACCACATGAGAGCTCCAGTTTCTGTGTGAGGTACAGCGGGGTCTTGAAGTGTATGGCTTTGTGTGCCATGCATGCAATTTTTAACTGTATCCGAGCTTCATATGGAAGACAGTTCGGGACCAGCAAGTCCGGAGAAATATGGTTGAGTCTTTTAGTGCCAGTTATGAGCCTAGCAGCAGAATTGAGGACAACCCTAAGAGGAGCTGTCTTTACTCTAGGCAATCCGCAAAGCGTTGCGCTACCATAGTCCAGCTTTGAGATCACTAGTGCTTGCACAGCCACCTTTAGGTCATGAGCAGGGAGATAGGGTTTGAGTTTCCTCAGGATACTGAGTTGGTAGTTAGCTCCTTTGGTGAGGGAGCTGATGTGCTTCTGCATGTTCAGACTTTGTCTAAAATGATACCCAGAGAGGATGCCGAATCCATGAGGAGAGGTCTGCAGTTTAGAGCAGTAAGTTGATTCAACCATTGTTCCATGACCGGGGAATGCTTGTGGGATGAGATTAGGAGGAATTCCGTTTTTAAAGCATTTAGTTTCAGGTGGTTACGTGTCAGCCAGCTTTGTGTTTCCAGCAGGATTGAATTGAGGGATTGAATGTCCTCAGGGGAGGCAATCTTCAGGTATAGTTGGGTATCATCCGGGTACATGTGATAATGAATGCTGGATGATTTCAGAATTTCTGTCAGAGGCTCCATGAACAGGTTAAAGAGCGTGGGAGACCGTGCTGAACCTTGTGGAACACCCAGCGTGACCGGTGCAGGATGGGAAAGGGATTGGTTTACCTTGAAGCTTTGGGATCTATTCTGAAGGAACGAAGAGAACCAGTTAAGTACAGGCCCAGACAGCCCCATCCTGTGTTTCAGGAGGTCAATTAGGTTATCGTGTTTGACAGTATCTAATGCTGACGAGAGGTCAAGAAGGATCAGTAGGCACGACTCATTATGGTCCAATATTCTTAGCGCATCATCCATGATGTGCATTAGTGCAGACTCTGTGCTATGGCCCGGGCGGAAACCAAATTGGCATTGGTCTAGGAGTTGAAAATGTTTAATATGGTAACAGAGTTGGGAGAGCACACATTTCTCCAGGAGCTTTGCCAAGGTGGGGATGTTAGAGATTGGGCGAAAGTTATGAAGGTATGTGGGATCCGCGGATGGTTTCTTTAAAATCGGGGTCACTTGACCTGATTTTAGGCAATCAGGAATAGCACCTTGCCGAAGTGAAGCATTGATGATCGTAGTCCAAAGTGTTAGTAAGGAGGATCTAACCTCCGGGAAAAGGTTCGATGGCAAAGGGTCATTGTAGTGATAGGAAGGTTTCAAAGTCTCCAGCATTTTGCGAATAGTGCCTTCATCCATGGTTTGGAACAAGCTCCAAGATGCGTTGTTTTTGGGAAGGTAAGGCTGCGCAGGATCAGTAAAATCCAAACCTGGGGGGTGGAGGGTGATCAGTGGACTGATCGAAAGGTGATCAAGGGCAGAGCGTAATTCAGACTCAATCTTGATAGTCTTATCCGTGAAGAAATCCGCAAATTCTTCACAGTTCGGCAAAGACCCATGACCCGGAGACGAGAGATTAGGATGGCTGTTAGCTTGGGACTTGATGAGTTCGAACAGTTTTTTTGGACGGTTTTTTGCTTGGTCTAGTTGAGATCTGAAAAAGGTGGCCTTCGAGAATCTGATGCGTTTATTTTATAGGATTCGCAGGGATCTCAAATGGTGGAGATGTTCAAGGGAGGGGTAGGAACGCCACGACCTTTCTGCAAGTCTTAAATTTCTTCTATCTGAATTAAGACTCTCATTGAACCAAGGTTTGGAGAGTTTAGAGGACATTCTCTTAAGCTGTAATGGAGCAACCGAGTCTAGTGCATTAAGCATTGAGCGGTTATAGTGGGCCGTGAGGTCGTGGATGTCCAACATGTGCAGGGAAGGGGTCAGGATGTTATCGCAGAGAGCAGTCAGATCTTGCGAGTTAATGTTCCGTAGACATCTTTTCAACTGTTTTGGGTTCTTAGGCTGGGATCTATTTGCTCTTACCAAATCCAAGATGAGGAAGGTGATGCAATAGTGGTCTGTCCAATCACATGGGAGGATCGACTCAAGGTGGATGGAGTTGGGCTTACCAATGACAAGATCTAAGGTAGCTCCTCTGATATGAGTCGGGCTGTCACAAATTTGGGTAAGGTTGAGGTCAAGTAGGAAGGATTTAAGGCAATTAACCACCATATCATTTGCATCATTCCAGTGGAGGTTGAAATCTCCCTGGAAGATCTGAGTACCATGGAAATCAGCGTTGGCAGAGATAATGTCCATGATCTGTTCTGTGAAGGGAAGGTTGTCGCGAGGCGGGTGATAGAATGTGTGCAGTTTGCATGAGAGATTGTTGCCACCAGTCACTTCAATGCATAGGTATTCACAAGACGGCAGGAGGTCTGCATGAAGTACTTTCACTATTAGGTTGCTGCGGTGTAAACATGCTATGCCTCCACCTTGACCACTAGTTCTGTCCAACCTAATGATATCATGGTTGAGAGGCATTAAAAGGTCCAGGGTAGGAGAAGCTGAGTCATTTAGCCAGGTTTCCGTCAACATTACAAGGTCAAGATCCTGAGCAAGGATGATGTTGGCAATGTCCGCCGCATGTTTAACAGCCGATCTGCAGTTTAGGAGTACGCATTTGAATCTAATGTTGGTGTCCATTGGTGCAGGAAGAGTGGTGGTGATCCTCGTGAGGTTGTTCTCATTTAAAGATCTGGTGTTTGGCCCAGGTTCTCTTAAGGGGTCAGTGGGGATGGGTTCAATTAGTTGCAAGTTTGGTATGGGGGAGGGATGTCCTGGATCATATGAGAGTAGTAGGGATTGGATATCTCTATCAGACAAGGAGGTTCTACATCTGGAGGGGCGAGAAGGGTTGTTAGTGTGGGGAGCGGACGCCCAACTATGTGAGATGCGGGATGGTGGCCGCCGGGTATAGGGGGGGAAGGGAGCCAGGTACGACCCCTAGCTGGGAGCGAGCGAGCGAGGATGGTGGTTGTTCCTAAAGGAGCAGCTTAGCCTGGAGTTAGCTGACAATTCCTCAGTGACAAGTAATAAGCTGCGAACCTCTGCCTTAAGTTGTTGTAGGCAGAGCGCTATCTCATCAAGTCGGCCTTCCAATGAAGTGTGAAAAAGGGATTGGGAGGGTCGGTTCAGGGGGCCCTGCAGCGGAAGGGAGCTGGAGGGGGCAGGGGACAGTAGGGAAGGAGGCGAATGAATGTGTCCCACGGGAAGGGATTCTGGGGAATGGAGCTGCGTGCACGGAGGAAAGGGTAGGATAGGGGGGGAAGGGTCAGATGGATAGAGGCCCCTGGAGGCATGAGGGAGCATGTCAGAATAGCAGGTCGGGATAGGGGAAGGGCTGCTAGGGGGAGACAAGGCACTGCTGTGAGCAGTGGAGCTAGGGGAGCTAGCGCTAGCTGACAGTAATGGGGGGGAGGAGGTAGACTAGGGTGATGACTGTGCTGTCGTGGCTCATTCACAACGGGCAATGAGGGGGAATTATTATTGGGCATTAAGGTATCTAGGAGGGGGTCCTTTAGAGCCGTTCTAGGGTCAGAAGATGGTGGTGGAGAGGTAGGAGCTAGACTTTGCAAAGACTGGGTGCTCGCTTGGGGGCCAACCCCTCCAATGGGGACGGAATTGAAGTTAGCCACTGTATTCCACATGTATACATCTTACCTTTGCTAATCCACTTCAATTAAATCTTTCCCTTTTCAAAATACTAGAGTACATCCACGAGATCTTGAGAGTATATTTTAACACAACTAATCCTACCTGGTCCTACTTATTACTAATCTGCTACCTATTTATATCAAATATTGAGTTCCGGAGTAGGGTGCTACTCACCGCAAACCACTTAAACAACTCTTCAGGTGTTGTAAGCGCTACATAAATACAATTTACAATTACATAACACGCTACAAAATAGAGGTTAAGCACAGATTAAAATAAATTAAAAGCCAAATGCAAACTACCAGGGTTATTTGGTACCAAGCTATTTGATGGAGGCTTTTGTGGACACTGTTGTCAGCAATTGAAAGACAGGACATTGCCCGGGCAGGCTTTCCATCTTCTGGAGCAGTTGGTGTTCCAGGCACCTGAGGTTGGACAAGGGGCAGGTTTGCAAAATTTGGAGAGGAGAGCGGGAAACTCTGGAGAGCCAGATCTGTGGGCAATGTCGTACAAGCAGTGGCGACTGATGAAGTACTACCTCTGTTTAGGACCTCTCTGTGAGGCACAACACGCAGAAACGCAGAGTGGCTATCAATCACGTCATCCAATTTGTGAAAAACACCTTGAATGACAGCCAATAATTCTGTGTACACCCCAGAGATGCCTCATTTACAACTGCAGTGCCTCCTCCCTCACCATTGTTTATGGGACTCGAGCAGGGGTAGAGGTGTTCAGGGTGAAGGATACCGCATTCCTAGGTCTTTGGAATGAGGACTGACTCAATATTTGGAGGTTGGGGCAAAAGTGAGGATAGTACTCATAGTGACAGTCACAGGCTTTGATGGAATGGCAAGTGGTTCAGCCATCTCACTGGCAGCAGCAGGTCTTGCCTCAGCCCTTTTCAAACCACCATGGGGCTGTGACTGTGAGCTGTGTTGAATGTCCTGGCTGCGCAGCTGGTATTGTGGCTATGGCTGTAACATGAGCCAGGACAGGGGCGGCCTAGGTTATTTGGTGGGGAGGGGGCATAGGGGGCTTGTGTGAGCACTGATGGCAGCAGTGGGGACAAACCATTGCTCGACTGCCTAGATATTGTATCCTCATAGACATGGAGTGGTCAAGTGTGCTATCCAGATATTTTCAGAGTTACATTATCCTTCAAAGTCTAACGGATGCCATTGATATCTTGCTGACTTTACACCACCATTGGGATGGGCAGATGAAATGACATGTACAGAGTTTTTGACTTATACTTTCCAAGGATTTAATCCAGATACTGTGATTTTTCATCTGACTTGTCATTTGAGGAGCTTTGTTTCTAGTATATTGCTATGGCACATGTGACTGACTTCTACCTGCAGTGATTGATGGTAGCATGATGAGTGTGGCCTATTGTGCTGCTTGCCTTTGAAAACCTAGGTGAGTGCTTTTTGGTGGGATGTGTGTGGCAGCTTCTTGATTAGGCTTCTTCCACTTATCAGTTAATGGAGTTTATTTCTTAGACATGTAACTTTCTTGTGATCAATGTGTTTAATTTATTGTTGTTAGGGGGTATTGTGCCCTAGCTGCAGCTTTATGAGTTGTACAGCCATGGTCAGTTAATCCTTTCCTACATGGCCTACTTCTTTTACATTTGGATGCATCTTGTGTTGTTTGAGTGATCATATTTCATAAACATCACAGCTTGTTCTGTTCCCACATACTATTGTATTGTAATTCCTACCTATTAGGTTAATAATGCATGTATTTAGACTACATTTCACATGAGAGCACATTTTTTCATATTCATATGTAGACCCAGCCATCTATAGGAAGATTTGTGAATTGTTTTTACACTTTTGTTAGATCTGTTAGCCTTAGGGTGGTTTTCCCACAAGCATTTTGCCTTCCTTCTCCATTTTTTGCTGATCTATATGTAAGCAATAATAACACACTTGTCAAATGCAACTGTTAAATGCATGGATGAAATGAAACACAAGCAGATAATAATGATAAAATGAAACACAAGCAGATAATAATAATAGAATGTACCACAAGCAGATAATAATAATAGAATGAAACACAAGCAGATAATAATATGAAATAAAACTCAAGCAGGTAATGCTTGACGTCCTGCAAGAAATCAGAAAGAAATATACACTAAATACACCAAATGTTACAACCACTGCAGACTTGGATGTGCACACAGACTCTCACACATCACAAAGTCAATAAGCAAAGAAAACACCTCAGATGATTATAGCCACTGGAAACTTGAATGTGCACACAGACACTCACACATCACAATGGCAATAATAAAAAATAAAACACATCACCTGGTGCAAACTTTATCTTGGCCCACTCCAGACTGGGGGATTCACAGCCAGGGTCAAGAAACTCAGCAATCAGATTCCTGCACTCAAGACGCGTCTGCCATTCAGGCTCAAATCCCATTTTCTAAGTCAACAAACCCCAGCTTTATAGTCTCAAAACACACTAGAAGATTCCAAGAGGCCCTCCCTTGCACCAAGGAAACTTACTGGAGTTGGCCACTTTCCATGCAAGCATTCCAAAGGCAAAGGAGTTCTCACGTTCCTTCTGCATTCTCATGTGTTCCAGCCTTTATCTTAATGAAGCTTATGAAAGTCTCCGGCAGTTCATTCAACAATCTCCAAAAAGAAAGCAACCTTGAACATGAATAACCTAAAAAACTTGAGTAATCTGGGGGCCTGCTGGTGCGCGCAAAAAGCTCAAGCAAGACAGAGTCAGAATTCAAGATGACATGAGGGCATGTCAAAGCCAATAGTAAGAACTTCATAATACGACCCAATGTACAACACAATGCACATTTGTGAACCACTGCCTATAGCATCACACACTTCATATCCCAATGTACAACATAATGCACATTTGAGCACCACTGCTTATAACACTGCTCTCCGAGACCAAGAAGTACATTCCATACCTCTCTCTCTCATGCTTTTAAATGCACATCCCACATGTTCTGTTCCTGGCAAGGCTGTTTTACTCTGTGAAAGCTCCCACTTTAGAACTACAAGATTACACGAAAGAAATCTTCAAGGCAAAAAAGGCACATGCAGGAAAAAATGATGTCGTACATTCAAGCTAGGATAAAGTAAAACACCAAAGTCAATTAAACTAATGGTAGTCAAAGGTCATCATGTGCTTTCAAAACATAAGAGTGCCTCTAGCACTACATTCCACCCCATGACCTTTGACTATCATAACATACATATAAAAAAATCTACTTCTTAAGTAAAAGCACCAATATAAAATGAAGCACACATTAAAACAGTGACATTATAAAAGCATGTCACATAATACTGTATCTAAAATAGCTCATGCATATTTGATAATAACTCAGCTTCAGGAATTAATGTATGATGAATACACAAAATGAATGCACAAATAGAATCGAACATGTTAACTCATTAATGCTTCTAGTGTTATAAATGACTAATTCTGGAACTTCTACTATTGAAGCAGCCAAACTTATATATTTTGCTTATAATAAAGGAATCTCAGAATCTTTTTTTTTCAAACTGAACAGCATTTCCTGTAACTCTCTGGATTTAATGAAAAATATCCTTCTGTGTGAAGGGTACAAAGCCTTCTTGCTATAATTATCTCTCCTTTTTTTCTTTTCAAAGAATCAGTTCATTGTCATTAGAAACCATCTTTGCTAAGTAAGTTCATCTGGTTGATTCAGCCAAAGAATGTCAGCAACGATGTCAGTCTGCACTGTCAGGTGGTCATTTCAGGGTTGGGGGGGTCCGCACCCTCAAGGCCACACTCAGACAAAGGCACCCACACACAGGACAGAGACATCAGGTACACCAACATGTCACAGTATGAACTAGGAAAAAAACAAGCATCACTCCTCTTACAAAAAATATTTTTCAAAAAGCACAAGTTCTCCTTTTTAGGTCTCGCATAGGGCAGCGCATGCGCTGCCTCTCCGAGGCATTAAGTAATCAGTATGTTGGGTGAAACTCAAGGTAATTTCTACTGCTGCTCGCCATTGGTTTAACTCTGGCATTGCTCTTCTTATCGGGCTTTTCATTGGCTGCTGCTCCCATACTCAGTTCAGTTTATTCCAGAAGCAGCACCGCCTAACTACAGTTTTCGTCCGCTTTTGTGTGTTCATCTGTAGTTGGTGAGCACTATATTCTTTTACGGTCTCCTCGTCTTCCTCCTCCGGCTTCACCATGGACTCGCCCGCAACCCCCATGGAAGCCGATAGGGAGCAGCTCGCCATGCCTGCTTCACTGGCAGTTACACACATTCCGGGTGCTGCGCTTCTTTCCCCATAGTACACTTTCCAACTTGACAAATTGAAGGGATTGTTCCCTAACCGGTGGTGATGTGTGTCTTTATGGCATTTCTCCGTGTGGGGGCTCTGTGTGCCCACTGATGCCCTGTGCTTCTATGAATCCAGACGGCAGTCATGGGTCGGATGCTTCTTCCCAGGTCTCCTGGGGGGAGTTGTTAAACTTTTGTTTCCCTTTCACCGGATGCCTGGCATCAGATACGGATTAGGTCTGGGCTTCGCTACATGTCTGTGCTTGGCTCTTCACTTAAATTTACTTTATTCCTCGCCTTCCTTTCCAACGGCTGCCTTTGGTCTCCATCAGAGCTGCAGCCAGAAGGTGCAAAAAGGTTAATACCAGTGGCATCCTGCCCCATCAGAGACGACAAGCGCACGCCTAACACAAAACATTGCTAAAGCGGGCGCCTATCTCCCCGGACCTCCCTCCTCTACCCTCATAATTTCTTTCTAAATATTCTCACCCCGTGTTCCCCTCGTTGTTTATGAGCCTGCTCCAGTATCAGCACCCCAGGCGGAAGAGGGGGTGTGGTTACTCTGAGGCAGAATGTGGGGGTCCCCGGCTCCCACCGCAGACCCACGTGTGTGACTCTTTATCCGGAGCCGGCGCTTTACAAGAGGGCACCAGGTGCAAGCACGAGATAAGCCGAGGACCCTTTATAGCCTCTCAGAGTGGGGTGGGGGGTGTGTAGACTTCCAGCAGGGCACATGTACACATCCAGAATATCTCACACGCAGACACAACACACTCCTAGACTAGACAAAACACTTGCACACAGAAACACAAACATAGAGGTACATGAAACAGACCGCGTCTCTCACGCACACCTTGAAACTCAAAACCTCAGCCTCGTTAATTGGGGTTGATTTTTTTAAGTTTGTTGTGCTTGGTGTTACATTGTACCAATTGTTCAGATGATGGGAGGCTGGATTGTACACAGCAGTGTTGCTCGTAGGTGGTGTCATGGCTGTCTGGGGGGGAGAGAGAGAGAGAGAGTGTGTGTGAGTGTGTGTGTATTTGTGTTTGTTTGAATTCTTGAACATCTGTTTTCAGGTATAGCTTGTACCAGGATGTAAAAAACACACAAAAAATACACAAGATTGAATAAATTACTCGCACCTTGAGATCTGTTGTGCGTCTGCCATGTAAGACATCTCAGTAATCCCTTTCCCTTCAGTGTGTAACATTTCACATGCACCACAAGAACCAAGACAGAGGTTTTATTTCGGCTGTGGGTCGGAAATTCTCCGAATGCAGCCGAACCCTCGGAGAGATCCGGTCTGTCTTTAAAGTGCTGTGTGAGTAATAGGCAGAGATTTTGAAGTGCTATTTTCTGCGTAACAGAGGCTGGAGCTTTAGACCTCCATGCGAGTAAGAGGTTGTCACAAATGTAGTGCCACATATACATTTCCTTTAACAGTGCCTCGCCATCAGCACATCCAACCCTGCTCTTTGTAGAAAGAGGAAAAACGAGGACCAGTGTGCCAAATTACTCACTGATTGCCTTTGAAATGTCACCTGCCAGCTTCCTCTCTGCCCTCCTGGGGAAGAGAGAAGTCTCCGTGCCACCGAGGAGCCCCAGCTAATTGATATAAACTCTGCCGGGACCCAGCGGCACCATAATAGCCCCAGAGGTGTGCCAGCACTGAAAGCAGTCGGATAGCCATGCCACATCTCTGCAGTCACCCACCGAGACCCGGCGAGCAGACCAGCCTGAAAGCCTCTTCTCATCTCTCTCTCTCTCTCTTTTTTTTCACAACTCCCTGTTTTCAGTTTCTCTTGCTTCTACTTCCTTGTATCTTTTTTCACTTCACCATCCCTGCTCACCCACTCACCTCTAAGCACTGCGGATTACTTTCAGCCTGTCAATATATTTGACAAGTATGTACTTCCTTTGCACACTTGCAAATAGAATCACAATTACAAGTAGCAAACATGTCAATTGCTCTGTGCGCACTGTGGAGAGGCCAAGGATTGAATGACCATGTGTTCTAAATATATATGGCCCACTGAAAAGCACTGTGGGAAACTAGCACTACTTTCAGCCTCAACTCCAGAGGTCGCAAACATGACCCTTTATAAACAATCACACAGGCGCCTAAAGGCGACTCAGTTCACAGTAGGCACTATTCAGGGATAATACACTGCAAAAAAAAAAAAAATACTAAATAACATCCTGGAGCAAGCAAAAACTCTTAGGGAAAGCAAGATTAAGTCAAACATCTGAAATGTAAATAGTAACTACATCCTTGACAAATTGTTTTTTTACAGTTATTGTTCAGAAATTGATCAGTGTTTTTTCCTTTAAAGTTAGCAACATGAATATAAGGCTAGATAGGGGGCCCCTTTCAAGGTCTGTCATTAATTACTGCCAGGTTTTAGTACCGGAGGGACCCACCCCACTTAAAGCCACCCCGCATTCTGAACACGTTTTTACAACAGCCAACAATCTATGCCTTCTTCTCTAAGGATCTGCAGGAAATGTGAGTCTGCGTCAATGTTACATGCAGTTTGAAACCAGGAAAGGAGCTGCCCTGTGTGTGTGTTTACCAATGGTTTCTGAGGGTGAATGTAGCTGCTGCTATTGGTACCTGCCTTTAACAGACCTTGGCTGATACAAGAAGGATTTGTGCCAGTGAAGCGGTTTTGAAATACTCAAGCAGGAGTTAGTTGTCACTGTGTCATGAGACTGTAATTTATGGTGAACTCGAAATTGATTTCAGTATTTTGATAAATACTTGTCATTTTTGATGGGATCACAGTGCTCCATGTTGTTGATTGTAGAAGCCAAAACATTTTCGTGGCGCGCTTTCAGGGCTTCAGATAGAGACCAAGTGTAAAATAAGAACAAACCAATATCGCACTATCTGATGACGTGAGTGACTTCTCTTCTCTTCTAAGCCTCTGTTTTGGTTGTATTGTTTTGCCCTGTGGGAATCCAGGCAACGGGGGAGGCAGGCCCGGATTAAGACCTGTAGAGGCCCAAAGCACTTTATAAAGATTTTGGTGCCCCCATATATATCTAAATCAAAATATAAACAATAAAAAACCGTAAATAAAATTAATTTTTTTTAAATGAAACAAAATGTTGGAAAATAATGTTTATTTTTGTATACTTCCACTTTATATTTTCAGCTTGCAGTTTTTCACCATATGGTCCATGGTAAATCCGGCAATGGAAAATGTCTGTGGTGCCCCCCCTTCCCTTGATGCACTAAGCATGTGCTTATTTTGCTTAATGGTCAATGCAGCACTGGGGGGATGGGATGTGGCGTTACATCCAGAGCGGCCAACTTTGGAACTGGGCGAACGAGGTTCTAGATTCAGTGTGAGCTCGACATCCTTTGATTCTGATGAAAATCACTTAACCTGCCCGTCCCTTTAACGTGAATGTAACCTTGTGTAACTGGTTCACGTGTAAAGCGCTCACATACCTTCAGGTCGAGTTAGCGCTATATAAAAGCACAAAATGATAAGCCATAGTGAAAAGGTTGTTACGTATGCTGTACTTGTGATTTGCATGCAATTTCAGCACGTTGCCTTTCTCCTTGGGAATGAAGGCCCGAGGCGTAACACAAACCCATGCGGCGTGGGTAGGGACACACCATGGAACCCCCCAACCCTCAAACAATGGGGCCCTAGTTCAGGCCAAGGAGTATCAGTAAGATATCTGAGACACAGGGACCCTCATCACATTCTGCAGGGTGGTCCCCATCATTTTGCGCTACACCACTGTGGAGGCCTGTGTGATCCTGCTGCTTCAGCGTCATTGCTACACTTTATTTAGCATGACATTTTTATGTACGCATGCCTGTAAATGACAATGCCTTTTATGTATGTGTTAAGAAAACCTATAAAGTGTGTGTTTACGCGCACCACTTGCAGGTTTTCAAAACACATAAATAAAAGGCAGTGTCATTTACAATGTCAATAGCACAAACTCTCGCAAATGCGAGACCTATTGCATTGCAAATGCTTGTTTCTCTTTTGGGTCTGATGGCACAGTTTTATCTTTTCTATCTGCACGGTTCTGAGCTGGTTCTGGGGAATTATCTGAGAATTCTACCCACACTTTGGCCTCTGAATTCTTGGTAGTGGAGTCAAACTCTCCTTCCTCTTGATCAGTAAGAAGGGCTGGGACAGTCTCCTTCCTGACTATCTTACCACACACTGCTGAATAAGTACATCCTTGATCATTTGGCATGAGCCCAAGGCAATCCATCTGCCCTATCTGCACTGGTAATTTTCCTTTCCCCAACTGGCCCCTCACCATCTGTGGAACTGATCTGCGCTGTGCATACTGACACATAGGAATCACAGTTCTAAGTAATCTAAATAAGCCTAGGGGAATATGCATCCCTACATTCTCTGTCCACCTGTTAGTAGTGTCTTTCTCTTCTAGGTGCTCGCACTTAGTCATGCCCACCAAATCAGAATCGTATGCCACCACCTCTGCCTCCAAGATTTTAGCCTTTTCATCTGTAAAGGAATTAGAGGTTCTATCTAGTAAATGTATGGGACAATGAGCATCTACATGATACACAGTAGTTGTGCTTTGCAGTAACATTTCCCACATCTCTTGCCACAACTCCTTGTTCCACTTCACTGGGGAATCCTGTGTCTCAGGCACCTCAAACACCACCCCTGGATTTTCTACTGGGACCTGCACCAACTGTTCATGCAAAACTGCAGTTTCTGCCTGTAGGTACCACTTGATCACATTTGCTTCTTGTCCATTACCTGTTCTGTTTAACTCAAGGAAGATCATCAGCCATTGCATTAGAGAAAGTTCAAAAGTCAACCATATTGTCATCTGCCCAGTGTCTGTCAGTGTGCAAAAACACAAAAGCACCTGTATCTGCCCTGTGTCTGTCACAGCACAAAAACATACAAACAACTGCGTCTGCCATGTGTCTATCAGAGCACAACTCAAAAGCAACTGTGCCTGCCCTGTGTCTATCAGAGCACACCTCAAAAGGAACTATGTCTGACCCGTATCTATCAGAGCACAACTCAAAAGCAACTGTGTCTGCCCTGTGTCTATCAGAGTACAAACACACACAAACAACTGTGTCTGCCCATTATCTGTCAGAGTGCATAGAAACACTAGCAACTGTTTTTCAAAGGGAGTAAACCACTCTCCCGCATCTGAAAATGCTTCAGTCCAAAAGCCCAAGAGCACCCTCTTCTTTCCTTGTTTTTCCCACATACTCCAAGTGGCACACTGCCCCTGAACTGTCACATGTAATTCAATGTCTCCTTTCTGTGTTGGCCACACGTCTGAAATACATTGCATAACCTCTTTTGCAGATTCAAAAGAACATTGCTGTTTCTCTCCCCACTCAGAGTCATGTTTAAAAATATCATTTTTCATCATTTCTTTTTTCAGAAAGCAAGGTGTGTCACTCACTGACCAGTCTGATTTGTAACTGCAACCAACAATCGCTAGTTCTAACAGGCTGATTTGTTTATCTTCTCTGAAATTTCTAAAATATTCTGGCACGTTACAATCAGAGCAAAGTACAAGAAACTGTGCTTCATTTTCTCGAGTCAACATTACTTCAGAAGCTTCTAATTCAAACAAACATGCAAGGCATTTTATCAGATCTTCCTCATCTGGTCTTTGCTGAAACCTGTACAAAATACCATTAATGTCTGGCTGAGGAAAGTCCTCCAAAGAATTGATTAAAAGCTCCTGTGAGCATTGGAAATTAACCTGCAACTTTTCTCCAACCATATTCTTCATCAGCGACTCACTCTGGCTATCTAAACAGTCTTATAAAATAAACTGCATCAGTGCTTGGTACTTTTCGAACGCTTTTTTTCAATGATTTATTTTCACATGTTAGAATATCTGAATTTTCCTTGGCTTTAACTAACTCCCTTTGTATTTCATTACGTTCTCTTTCTAACTGTAAACATTTTTGATACATGCTGCGCAATGCATTCAAAAGGACACCACTTTCTCTCTCTGAAATACCAAGTTGTTTTCCACCTAGAAAAAGAACAGTCTCTAAACATTTAAGGTCAGGAGACTCAGCAACCAGATTCGTGCACTGAAGACGCGTCCGCTGTTCAGGCTCAAATCCCAGTTTCTAATTCAACAAACCCCAGCTTTATTGTCTCAAAACACACTAGAAGGTTCCGAGAGGCCCTCCCTTGCACCAAGGAAACTTATTGGAGTTGGCCACTTTCCATGCAAGCATTCAAAAGGCAAAGGAGTTCTCACGTTCCTTCTGCATTCTCATGTGTTCCAGCCTTTATCTTAACAAAGTTTATGAAAGTCTCCGGTAGTACATTCAACAATCTCCAAAAACAAAGCAACCTTGAACGTGAATAACCTAAACAACTTGAGTAACCTGGGGGCCTGCCTGTGCGCGCAAAAAGCTCAAGCAAGACAGAGTCAGAATTCAAGATGACATGAGGGCATGTCAAAGCCAATAGTAAGAACTTCATAATACTTCCCAATGTAAAACACAATGCACATTTGTGCACCACTGCCTATAGCATCACACACTTCATCTCCCAATGTACAACATACTGGACATTTGAGCACCACTGCTTATAACACTGCACTCCGAGACCAAGAAGTACATTCCACACCTCTCTCTCTCTCTCATGCTTTCAAATGCACATCCCACACGTTCTGTTCCTGGCAAGGCTGTTCTACTCTGTGAAAGCTCCCACTTTAGAACTACAAGATTACACGAAAGAAATCTTCAAGGCAAAAAAGGCACATGCAGGAAAAAATTATGGATAAAGTAAAACACCAAAGTCAATTAAAATAATGGTAGTCAAAGGTCATCACGTGGTTTCAAAACATAAGAGTGCCTCTAGCACTACACCAAAAACAGTTTCTTGAAATGGGGGCTTTTCATACCCAAAGTAAGGTGGCCGTGGGCCCGTTCTGCTTCCACTACTACCCCAACTGTCATTGCTAGAGTTACTGTTGGAGGAGAAATTTCTCTTTGCGATAAGGATATACCATCTCCTTAGCACATGCCCCTAGTCTGGCTTGCCTCTACATGGCCACTTTTGAAAAAACAGTGATCTTCCATGATTCTAATCCCTACAACTGCAACATATTACTCTGGCATAGCTATATTGATGATATCTTGATATTCTGGAAGGGTGAAATGGCATTTTGTGAGAATATTTGTGGTTGGATTAATACTCTCCATCCCTACCTCCGTTTCTCCAACACTATATCCAAAAAGAACATTCTCTTCTTTGACCTCATGATCACATTGACTGATGGACAACTAAGTACCACAATCTACGGAAAACCTACAGACTGTAACAGTCTTCTTTTATACAGCAGCCACCATACTAAAGCCCTGAGAGATAACCTCCTGCTTGGACAATTTTTACGGCTGCGCCGCAATTGCAGTACCTTAATGGCCTATAATACCAAGGCTGACCAACTTGCACACAACCTCAATTCATGTGAATACCCTACACACAGTATAAAACTGGCAAAGAAATGGGCCAGAAACAATAACAGAGAGGTGTTATTGGAACAGAATCAGAGACAATCTACTGACGCATTGACATTTGTCACAACATACACACCAGATTCCAATCTAATCTGCAAGACCATCAAAAAACATTGGGGCATTTTACAAACTGGTGAAATGGCATTACCCCCACCTCGGTTTGCTTTTAAACACACTAGGAACTTGAAGGACATACTCGTACATACCAGACCACCACCTTTAACCCAATGTGACCAAAGACCCCTTTGGGATCTCCCCCTAGTGACAGGACACTGCCCATGTGGATCCTGCACGGTATGCACTTTCACTGAGATTACAAAGGAAATTAAACTTTCCAACACGTTTAAATGGGTGCAGAAAAAACACACCAACTGCAACACTAGTAAGTGCATATACACCCTAACATGCCCCTATAATTTACGATACATTGGTATGACTACCAGAATGGTAAAAACACACATTATTGAACACAACAGCAACATTTGTTGTCACAAACTCAATACCAAGATGTAAACACACTTTGAACAGAAGGGACATACACCCGACAGTCTACGATGGACAATAATTAAGGCACATCCCCAGATGAGCAAAACCCCCCTCTTCAGAAGAGAGCAAAATTGGATTTTTCGACTCTCCACTGATAAACAGGGTTTAAATGATACCATCCCCTGGAGAAAACTGAACAAATTGGCCCCACTTCTCCCATGTGTATGCCTCTATGTAGCTCCTCCTGTACCATGATACACTCATATACATATGGACATGGATATCTATGCTTTTTTACATACTATACAGAATAACCCCATGGCAACATGACTAAATTGCTCATTTACTTTGTCAAGCTCACAATACTTTGCAACCAGGTTCCTCTACCTTAGGAAACTGTGTGTCTAGTTATGGCCACATTTACACATTCAACATGAATTCTCCACCGTTCATTTACTTATTGTAACTACCGGATATAAGCAATACCATGACGTGGATGGTATCTACACAAAGCGAACATGCCTTAGGCAGAATATATCGATCTACCACCACATATTCAAATATGGCGTCCTTGCTACCATGATTTTAGAAACCAGGGAATCCTACAGTAACCTTGTGTTAGTTTTAAGTAATTGTTCTCTAGCCCCACACGCTGCTTAATTTGTCATGGTCCTTCTGCAATACAAATTTACTAACGCACTACATTCCCACCGTGACCATTAGGGTGGCCACTACTGCAGTGAGTAGTGGTAGCCACAAGATAATAACACTAGCTGGATCAGCAACTACATGTTCCAAAATGGCGCCCACACTGTGACTAGGTTTTACACATACAAGTGCGATACTACTGTGACTAGCATGCTGCTTCTTTGTATTTATAGATTTATATTTTTACAAACCCCCCCATGGGGGACCTCCTAGCTATTGGCATACATACCTTCACCACCAAGTTGGCTACTGCTGCAGTGCTATTTGTACGCATGTCACCCGCTCCATTTACATCAGTTAACCCATGTTTCAATATGGCGTCCACCTTTGAGACTAGACCTTACACTCAGACGCGTCATTTTTACACACCATACTACCTTGCTGGCCACGCCCCTCCAGTTGCACACGAAACACCCGCCCATCCAGACGGGGCTCTCCCCCTCTGAATAGACTGGCCAACGGGTTGGCGCAAGTATTTATTTCTGCCTAACACGGATCCACTCACTCTGCCGAACTTGTCGTGCGAGGGTAGGTCATCCGGCCACTGAGCCACTGCTCAACTGTAAGTACCCCGCTACTGCGTTCACCAGGGGGATACTTCTCTGTCTCCTTGTTGACTATCGGCATCACTTCTTTCAGATATGACGGCTAGATTAATATATCCTAAGCGATCTTTTCTCACACACCAGGCTGTTAAAAATGTTTAAAGTTCCCTCAACTAGCAATCGATGTAGCCGGTGAGCCACCCCAAAATAAATCTTTTGCCAGGCCCAACCCTTCCTCTTAAATTACTTTCAAGTCAGCCTTAAGGTAGGCCCTGGACAGCCCAGAGGGCATGGTGCATTGTATTTAAAAAGTAGGACATGTGCTTTTAAGTTTTACATGTCCTGGTAGTGAAAAACTCTCAAAAGTATTTTTCATAACTGCAAGGCCTACCTTTCCCATAGGATAACATTGGAGTTACCTAATTACATTTGATACACTATAATTCCCAAATAGGAGCAGGTAACTAATTCATGATTGATGCATTCGGAATTGTAATGAAAAATCCTCTCTTACGGTAAAGTTGGATTTTAAATTACTACTCTGAAAATGCCACTTTTAGAAAGTTGACATTTTTCTGTCTTATACATTTGGTGCCTGTAGCCTGCCTCTGGGTCACATGACGGGGCACCCCTGAGAGTTAGGCATTGTGTATTTCTCCTAGACAGCCACACACAATAGCGAGCTTAGGTGTGCCTGGAAGGGCCATCACTAGAAGGATTGAAGGGAGGATCTGGGCACAGCCCTATTTACACTTGAAAAGGCTGTGTCTTCCCTCAACACAAAGGGATGGATACCCCATGTAGTTAGTCTGGTGCCAGGGTAGGGAAGGCACGATGGCTGTGGGCTTCAAAGGGAAACCTCTAGAAGCTTTTACGACTTCAAAGGCAGAACTGGCTATAAAGTGTATACCTCAGCTATCAACTCATCAGTACACTTATGGACCTGTGGATACTCTGGCAGGAAGAAAGATTGCAGTCCTGCTGAAATGATTGCTGCTCTGAAAGACTGCTGCCATGCTGTGCTGACCTACTGCCCTCTTGCCTGGGTGAGAAAGAGTGGACCAGCATCTATGGAACCCAGTACCCCAAAGTGACTGCAAGGGCTAGTTGGCTGACCTCTTGACTACATCCTCAGGGACAGAAGGCTACAACAACCTTGAACCCAGCGCCTGGACACTGCCATCTGTGATTCCTTCCCTGCCAGATGGTGCCACCCCAGTCCTTGACCCGTGGAGTATGCCTAAAGGTGCTCTTCCAGCCTATCTGTGGACCTAGCAGAACCAATGCATCTCCTCTGCTGAACTGCGCAACAGTGAGTACAACTGATGAATCTACACCAAATTGATGCATTGGACAGCAAATGTCCCAATAGGGCACTGCCCCCCACCAGTGAAAAAAGAACTCGGAGTGACAAATGCATAAAGAACAATGATGGACAGAATGTTGAATAATGTCAAACATTCACCCCAGTACAGAAATCTGGGCCTAAAATCATCGTTTTTTGCTCCTGATGCCAATCCAGTTTAAACCCAGCCATATGCAAATCAGTCTTGACCCTGCTCCCTATGGGAACAGTCCGATCCGAACTGCCAGGCCAGGCTCTCCCTGGACTGGAATCAAGCATCTTAGGACCGGTTTTGGGGTTTCACCCCTCATCAGCCAGAATAGCTTGACTCCTGTGGCATGGAGAGCACGGGACCCACGTCTGGACATGCCCGTCCCACTCGTGGTGACAAGTGCAAAAAGAACAATGATGGACAGAATGTTGAACAATGTCAAACATTCACCCCAGTACAGAGATCTGGGCTTAAGTCCATTGTTTTTTGCTCCCCATGCCATTCCAGTTTAAAGCCAGCCATATGCAAATCCCTTACTCACTTTGCCACTGGATTCAAGCTAGCCTGGCTGATATGGGGTGTTACCCCATAACCATCCCAGGATGCTTGCTTCCGGTCCAGGGAAGACTTGACTTGGCAGTTCGGGCTTGACTTTTCCCATGAGACACAGGGTCAAGACTGATTTGCATAAAGCTGGGTCTGAACTGGGGTGGAGAATTGAGCGAAAGGACGATGATGGATTCAACCCAGATATGTGACTGGGGGAGTGTCTGAAAAGTTTCAGCGCTTCATCCATTATCTCCTTGTGTTTGCTTTGTTCGCCCTACCAGTGGACATTCTATATCTATAACAAGGACAATCCTGTATGCCCATGGAACACGGGTAAATATGTATATAAATCTGCACAAAATGTCATGTGGGCCTCATTAAAAAAGTAGAGAGCTCATCCTTAGCTATGAATGCTCTCTCGTCTACTTAACATCTTTCATTATCAACTTGATTGAGTGGAAACATTACTACAGAAAACACAGTGCTGTACAAGGTAAACATTTCCGTCATACATGTATTATATTCATACATATACCAAATGGTGCAAAATATGTGGATTTCTAGTGCAGACGATGCAGTGCTCTTATGGGGATCATATTTACAACATGTCAACCAATTGGCAAAGGGGTTTGTTGATGGTTTGACCCTAAAGTATTTGTAGTGTCTCCTCAGGACGTCGTCATCCAACTACCACACCACCTTTGTGTGGGTTGGGCAATCTCAACTGTTTATCTCCATTAATTAGCTCAAAGAGTCTCATGGTTCAGAAAGTTACCACACCGTTGTAACCACAGCCTAAACCGCCTCATAAACTGGTGAGATACAAATCTGTATTGGCCAATGCAGTAACAGGATGTAGTGAGGAGCATACGGTTCTAACGCACCAGCACTGGATTACTCAGCAGTTTATAAGACGGTTTAGGGTGTGCTTATATTTTAAGTCGAAACATCGACAACCCCCACTTACATTCTTACCTTGTCTTGCCCTGTGTTTTCTGTAGTAATGTATCAACTCAATCAGTTGATATTTAATGATGTTAAGTAGATGAAAGAGCCCTCATACCTAAGGATGAGCTCTCTACTTATGAATTAGTTCCATGTGACATCTTGTGCAGATTTATATTCCCATTAGTGGGCAGATACCTGCATTGGTGAGTGTAGCGCATGGAGAGAAGTCCCAGTTAGCTTTGGGCAGCAGTCAGAGGCTACTCTAGTGTCCCTGGGAGATAAGGAAATGGTGCCAAAAGCTCATATGCCTGCAAATACTTCCAAGTATAGGCAGTGGGATACTATCAATGGGCAATAGGTGGAGGCTCTGAGGGACACAGGAGCCAGCATGACTATAACTCAGTGAAAGTTAGCTACCAGTGGTTTGGTTCCCTTCGAGTTGGGAGATAATCTCAGGTTCTCTAAAAGTAACTGTGAGCCCTGCCATGCCTGTAGATTGTCTGTTGGGCAATGACCAGAAGCTTACTATCTGGAAGGGAGTCAAGGGCGTCTGGAGCCTGGAACAAAGCCTAGGCAGCCGCCAAGAAGAGTAAGGTCAAGTGGTTAGGAAACCAGCTTCTGAAGTTCCTGCAGTCCAGGTTGATAAGGCGAACCTGAGGAGGATGTCCCTGAGCCTACTTAGGAGGCTGGGTGGCAAGTTGAGCGTGGGCCCACGAGGGAGGAATTCTGTCAGGTGCAGGGAGAGTGACCCTCTCTAGAGGGCTTGAGGCAGCAAGCTCAGGCCCATGCAACAGGTGATACCTCAGGCGATCACGTTATGCCTTTAGGCCTCAAGTCCTGGATCTTACTGCCTCCATACATGAATTTAACCTGGAACAGGTGGTGAACTCACCAACTCATATTAAAGGCCAAATATTTGATCAAATCTGGACTTCGAAACTACCCGTGAAGAACTTGAGCATTGTCCCATGCGGGTGGTCAAACCATCATCTTATCTCCTTTTCGGTGACCGGACCAAAGGAGTTAAGCCCCTTCAGGGGACCAGTGGTCTCATTTAGGAACTGTGCTCGGGTAAACCTCACGGAGTTTTGCGAGGACCAGGGGAAATCACGGCCGGCGCCTAGTGAGGATATTGATGACTATGAGCAAAATGTGTTTAACTGGCTGAAGAAGACCAGTGACACCCATGCCCGCGGGCATAGCTCTAACAAGATAAGAAACCACGAGGCCGACAAATGGTTCTCGGTAGAGCTGAGAATAGCGAAATTGAATCTCCGACGCGCAGAAAGGAAATGGCGCTCAGAATATTCACCAGCCCTGAGAACCTGTTACATCCAACAACTTAAATTGTATAAGTCTCTAGTAAAGCAAACTAAAGTTAGCCATTTCACGAATAAAATCCTTAAGTCATCGAATAAATCTAAGGAAATTTTCAGAATCGTCAACTAATTATCTAATTTAGATAGGGTGACTGTCCCTATCACACCGTCACAGAGTCTGTGTGACACTCTCAATGAATATTTTGTGGACAAAATTGACGCAATAAAAAGGAGCATCCCCGTGGGCTTATCTGCTCCTGACTCCCCGCCGGGAGACATGAACAGCATTACGCTCTCGCACTTCCACAATGTATCGCAGGACGACCTGATGGAACTAATGACGAAAGTTAAATCAGGTTCGCCTACCGACATCTGTCCCCCGAGAGTCCTTAGAGAGGTGGCAACCTATGGTGGAGACAGTCTCCTACAATTTCTTAACCATTCTATCAATTCGGGCCGGGTACCTAAATCCTTTAAAAAGGCAGTCATCGTACCCCTCCTGAAGAAAGTGGGGGCAGACCCCTCAGACATGAAGAACTTTCGCCCAGTGTCCCGTCTCCCGTATTTAGCCAAGATCTTGGAAGCCTACGTGGCTCACCATCTCTGTGACTTCTTAGAGAAGTCAGAGTTTCTGGACCAGTGTCAGGCAGGGTTTCGACCAGCACATTCCACTGAAGCAGTAGTCACATCAGTGCTGGACAAATTGCGAAGAGAAGTGGATAAGGGGAACACTCAGGCGTTGGTGCTCCTTGACCTGTCAGCGGCCTTTGACACAGTGGACCATGCTCTGTTGGCTGACCGTGCTTTGGCCGCGGGGTTACGGGGCGAAGCATTGAACTGGATGACATTGTTCCTGAAGGATAGATCCTAATCAGTGCGACTCGCTCCTTATTCCTCAAAAGAGGTTAAGGTGAGCTGTGGTGTGCCCCAGGGGTCCTCTCTCTCCCCCCACGTATTCATCATCTACATCCAACCTTTGGTCAGATCCCTTAAGATGATGGAAGTAAACATATTCAACTACGCGGATTATATGCAACTGTTATTTGCAATCAACGACAGCGATGCAGCTAGACTGCAATTCCAAAACACCATGCTATTCAATAGTGGATGGATGAATGATAACCAACTGAAACTTAACTCAGACAAAACTGAGATAGTCCTCACTAAGAGTAGAATGGTAGGTTGGAATTCGGGGTGGTGGCCTAGTGAAATGGGATCCCCTCCAACTCCGAAAAGGGCAGCAAAAAGCCTGGGTGTGATCATCGACGAGGATCTATCATGTAAACAGCAGGTCAGTGCAGTGACCTCGGCTTGTTTCCTGCAACTTCAGTGGATAAAAAAGATTAAGAAATTCCTGATGAGAGAGGCCTTGATCCAAGTTATCTTGGCACTGGTTATGTCCAGATTGGATTACGCTAACTCTCTCTATCTGGATCTCCCGAAATCCCTCCTGCGCAAGCTTCAGTTAATTCAAAACCAGGCTGCTAGGCTGATAGTTCAGCTTCCAAGAGGGGGTTCTATCACGCGGGTGACTAGGGACCTCCACTGGCTGCCGGTGGCACAGAGATGCAGATTTAAGGCATGCTGCACGGTGTTTAAGGCGCTGCATTTGAGATGCCCGGGCTTTGTGAAAGCTCGCATTGTAAAATACTGTCCAACAAGAGAACTACGATCAAGCTACCTCCACTTCTTGGTCACCCCCACTTACAAGAAACTCAGGATTGGAGGACGCAGGTTCTCTATCGCAGCCCCTCGCATCTGGAACACCCTTCCATTGGAAATGAGGCAGGCATCCGTCTACACCAAATTTAGGCAACTTCTAAAGACGTGGTTGTATACACAAGCTTACAAATAGTAGGGATCCTCGACTTATTCATTACCTAGCACCAAGAGACCTACCCTTCTGGGGTTGACTCTTGATATCCCGCTGTCAGGACATCTGGGGCAAGACAAGACCTTCGCCAGTCTTGTTGCCCACTTCTATTGGCCCCAGATTAAACACCCTCAGATGCATTCAGTAGGTCCTTTCTGACCTGTCAGGCCAGTGGAAAATCAGGGAATAAGCTCAAGGCTCCCCTCACCCTAGTACCTGTTGTTGGCACTCCCTTTGAGTGGGTATGCCTCAACATTGTTGGTCCCTTGGACCCTAAGACAGCTTTAGGCAACAGGTTCATCTTGGTCTTGGTGGACCATGCCACTTGCTCAGAGGCCCTCCCTTTGGGGTCTGTGACTGCACCTGTGGTGGCCAGGGCCCCGATGGAGATTTTTTCCAGTATGGGGTTCCCCCAAAGTAATAGTGTGTGACGGAGGCACTAACTTCATGTTAGCATGTTAGCTGAGTGTGGAGTAACTAAAATGGTCTCCATATCCTAACACCTCAAACCAACAGGCTTGTGGATAGATTCAACAAGACCCTTAAAGGCAAGATAATGGGCCTTACATGAGCCCATGAGGCATAAGTCGGAAGTCCTCCTGCCATGCCTTCTGTTTGCCTACAGGGAGGTGCCACAGAAGGGAGTTGGGTTTAGCCCTTTCAAACACATCTATGGTCACCCTGTTAGGAGACTTCTCAGCCTTGCAACAGAGGGGTGGGGGCAATTTTCCAGGAACCCTTCTCAACCTGATAGATGCCTCACTTCTGGAAATAGGCGAAAAGCAATTTTGAGGCCAGTCAAGAAGTTATGAAACTCCGGCATGGCCGGAGTTTCAACCTGGCCAAAGGTTTGGATTATGGAGCCTGTGGAGCACAGAGCTCTCCAGGATCACTGGACAGACTCAAATGAGGTGAATGAGTGGTATGGGGAGTCCACCTACCTGGTGGAACTCAAAACCCTAGAAATCCCATAAGAGTGATCCACATGAAACACTTTAAACCACACTTCGAGAGGTCTGAAGTCACCATGCTCCTGGTGACAGATGAAGGGCTGGAAGAGGAGAGTGAGCCTCTCCTTGACCTTCTGTCTGCTCCTGAGCACGATGGGTCAGTAGAGCGTGCCAACTTCTCCCCTACTCTGACCCCCAGAACAGCAGAGTGCCTGTCGCTGGTTGCTGGAACATCTTTCCTCTCTGTTCTTCCTCACCCTTGGACTTACACATTTGTGTACCCATGACATAGATACTGGAGACAGTATGCCTGTCAAAAATAACATTTACAGTTGGATAGGGTGAGGGCCAGCATCAAGG